>JAGXCT010037237.1:51461-88131 GCA_022495035.1 Philopotamus ludificatus | reverse complement strand
TAAAATATCGCTTTTCCAAGTCTAGCGATAATGGTATAAGTGTGTGCGTCAGATCAACATTTGGGAAGTTGCATGTTGAGGCAGTTTCACATGGAAAAAAAATGCTAGTAAAGCCAAGAGAAATATTTTGTGATATTTATGGTGACATGAAATCCCAAAATTGGTTCAAAAAAATAATTCTGGAAAGATTGATTTAGAAAATTAATCTGGAAGAAGACGGCGTAGTCAAGAAATGATGTGGCCTTAACCACTAAAATCGAATCAAAGCCATCGATGATTTATCAACGAATTAACTAATTAGATCGAATCCTGGTCTACTTCTCAGAGATTCAAAGACAATGTGTTTGAGCCCCACACGATTTATCCGACCACAATAAGATGGAACATCTCAACATAAGCAGATTATTGCAAGAAAAAGGGCAGTATCGCCCGTTTCTTCGAGATTTAACTACTGGAGATCAGAAATGGGTTTTCTACTCAAACGTTACAAAGAAAAATCAGTGGTTAATTCCAGAACAAAAGAGCAATTCTAATACAAAATAATTTTTGTTATCTGTGTTTTAGGATTCATAAGGAATCATCTAGATAAGGACTAGATCTAGAGAAAAACCGTAAAATAATCCTGCAACACGACAACGCTCGTCCTCGTGTGGCCGTGTTAACCCGACAAAAATATGAGGATCTCGATTGGGACACTGTATTGCATCCACCATATTCACCAGATCTGGTATTACCGGATAATTACCATCTGATCGGTATTTACGATTACCATCTGATCCGGTCGATGGAACATTTTTGAGAGAGAAAAATTGAAACAACGAAAAGGGTAGGGTCGGTCCTTCCCGAATCTTTTGACCAAAAAACACAGGAATTTTATAAAAAAAGGAATTATAATTTAATAAATAGATAGCCAAATGTCAAAGATAATCATGGTAATTACTTTGTATAAATACATTTTTATATATAACAGTTGAAAATTTAATATTGAGTTTCGTTGATAAAATACGACATTGATTTTCGATTGACCCCTAATATAAATTAAAAGACAAATAATTATTAATATAATTATTTTATTGTAATTACGCATAAATACATTTTATCTTAAACATTACAGATGTATTTAATTATTTATTTATTTATTTCACGATGGGTGAATGGCATGAAATATAAAGAACTCTTACAAATTAAGTGAAGTGATCTAGAAAAGCCCAAAATATGATTTTTATATAATCTTGACAACTCAATCCCGCATTTAATATATCCTGCTGACACAAAATACATGGAGTTGACTAAAAACCCAAGTAAACTTCGATAATCTCTTGACTAAAATAATGCACCCTTGTATATCTGGCCTTTAACGGATTTCTCACCACATAAGCAATATGCTATGGGAAGGAAAACCCTAATCTGTTGACCAATAAACTATCTAGTTTCAATAATTTTGCTCCTCTTCCTACTTTCTAGGAAACCCCACTTTGAGGAGGCCTTTCCCATGATGATAGGTAGATAAGGATCACTTGCGACTCGTTATAAGCAGATAACGCCCAGAGGAGAAGAAAACGAATACTGAGACAAACCTCCTCTTACCTACCTGAACACAATCGGCAAGATAAAATCCGATACCGACAGGGTATAAGATATTCGTCCAATACGAGCAATGGCCAAGAGAGGGAAACTGTTTACAAAAATCGCATATGGACACAAAAGGAGCGTCCTCACGTCACGAATGAGACTCAGGCTCCTTTGCCTTCGACTACCGTTCGAGAGTCTGGTAAGGCCCATATACTTAACTAGTGAGTATCTCGTGGCTGTCAAATGATGATGATGATGAATAGATTATTTGTTCTCACAAGTCATAACATTGCTTTAAATCGAGTTAAACGAGCGTCATTACTTTAACACATATAACAGCATCTCAATTATGATTGTATTGGGGATTCTACATGAAGCTCGCCAGGAGGTGAGTCAGAAAAATCTAAATAAACTATTTGCATATTGGCGAATGACGCTTTATATATAATGTAATATCAGTGCCATGACTTTTAGTACTAAGATAGGTTAACCTTCCGTCAAAATCAGATTTAATAGATCAAATTTTTTTGACATAGATTTTTATATTAAAAATGTAGGTCTGCATCTGCAATTTTAGATATATTTCTTAACTCTGGGCAATAGTCTTCTTTTTAGATAATTACAAGAATTCAAATACGATTTTTTCGGCGGATTTTGAACGTCTCCGCCTTGATCTCTGGTAGAAAAGTGCGTATCTGCGTCCAGTGCGGTCGCATACAGCTAGCCGGTTGTCCGTGAGCGATATGGCCAACAGCCAGATGGTGGTAATGCGAACCACCTCATGATGCTTGCTCGTTGGGCCGAACTTATTATTTGAACTAATCGTAGTTGAAATCTCACCTCCGCCCATCTCCGCCTCCCGCTCACGAGTTTGTCGTTATTTCTGTATTGAATCTGTGCTCTGATCGAACACACTTTATTATTTTATGCCCTGTGCGCTTTCCATTTATCCCATTGTTGTGGTAATTAGCTCGATGCTCACTGTGAACCAAACCTTTCAATGCTCGGCCACTTTGTTTTCAGCGCTAACACCAGAACAATCAACAGTCAGGGATATGTTATACGAATCGCTATAGCAATGGCGTTAATATCACGATTCATATCAATTATTCCTATTTGCAAAAGACAAAACCATGAATTTTATAATACAATTCAATCATTTTTAAATTAATAAGTATAAGATGTATAGATAAGAATTAAGACGGAAGATATTTAAAGTGTTATTCGTACAATTTTTAATAAAGAATACATAAAAAATGCATTTTTAATAAGAAAAAATAAATAGATTCTATTTTTACGACTAATCTTGATATCTATTAATTTAGCAATCGCATTATAAATGTTAAAAAAAAATGATTATCATATGAGCTATTAGTAATAAATTTGCATACAAATATCGTCGACCCATTAAACTTAAAAGCGTTATCGATTCCTATCACAATCATATATGCATATAAATATTTGATCAAGATGCAACAGTGCAAATAAAAAAAATATATGCATAATGATTTTATCCAATTAAAAATGTATGATTTAGATATCGAACATCAATTAATTTAATTATAGTAAAATTCCTATTGCTTGTCAACAGATAAATTTGGACAATAAATAAATAACACATGCACTCGAGATGTACGGATCCGAGCGGACCAGATTCCTTCCACCCTACCTGAAGCTCTTATCTTCCGATCGTGTTTATCAAACACTCCAGACAGCCAGACTTACAAGAGAAAATAAAAAGAAGACGTGAACCGACAACTACAATATGCTGCTGCTGCTGTCCAAACGGCCCTACAGCTAATTAACAAACACAGGTATTTAAAAAAAAATACGTCACGATTAAACATCGAGGTAAAAAAGGCGATAAAAAAATTGAAAATCGATTCCGAAATTCCGGAAAATGGGCGCTAAATTATATTTATGCGATTTTTAAAATGTCATAAAACGTTTTCGGGTCGTAATGGCGTCGTGACCGCTACCGTGTAAATAAATGTATGATGGTGATCGAGAAGTGATGGCTTGATAAAATGACAGGGATGCTACGGACGTTAAAAAAAATTACCTGTTGTCTCCGAAGGAGCAGACACCAAAAAATACCAAATCTCGCATCTTCAATCTAAGATAATGCGGGTCTGAGCTGTCCTGAAAGTATTTTGACGATGCGTCGGAGGCGTAATCGTGGCATGCGTTCAAAAAAACCAATATTTATGATAATAAATATGAGATTATTTTAATTATTAATTCATTAAATTATCTAATCAGTATAAGACGATTTTTTGTTGTTGTAATAAAATGAAAACTGATCCCGAGTGATTTCGAACATCAATCCTGATTGTAACATAAGACTTGAATGTTTTTCCTCCTACGCATGATGCGTATCTACGATTGCACTCATAGGCATTTATTTAATTGTGATTACATATATTAAATAAAAAGAATAACACGTCGTGAAATCATGTTCGGTGTGTAATTTTTTAATGTTGATTTTTTTTAGCAACCTGTTGTTTTGACAATGGAAAAATTGACTTGGTGAAAGGAAGTAATAAATATAATATGAGGGCGATTCCAGGATTGAATGCGTTGTATTTGTTCTATAGACAGACAGGCAGGCGAGCGTAAAGGGCACCTCGACACAGTGCCGGACTCATTATACAAATGTTTTGATCCCAGATAACATCTTGTTCCGAACCCAATACGGGATCAGGAGCTGCCATATGACGCGAGCTCAACCAGTGCCAGTGGTACAGCTCATCGGTAGCAAGAAAGTGCTATGAACTCCGAATTAATTTATATTATATGAAGAATAAACGAAATTATCTGAAGGAGCTAGTAGAACAAGTAATTAAAAATTTCGTAATTATTAGAGGTAATAATGTTCCGCCAATATTGATATTAAAAGTATTACGAAATCATTAGAAAATGTCTTTCAACATTTGAATAGACATGGTATGTTATTTAGGAAGTATTATTAGAAAAATAATTATATTGAAGATGAAATAATCGTGGACGATATAGTTAAAATAATATAGTCAAAAGAAGTAAATTTATTTACTCCAAGTATATTAACGAAAATATCATTTTACTAGAAAACTGGAACCATATTTTCCATACCACTAAAACTGTAACCATTTTTTTTTTGTAAAATTGTTAAAGGATGACTAAAAATAATAGGTTAACTCAGGGTTTCCCAAAGTGTGAGCCGCGGTGTCGTCATAAGGGCGCCGCGAAATATTCAATTAAGCAATTCGGCAAATTTGTTGGAATTCCCAATTCTCGTAATTTTTGTGCCATCTTTGTGCGCTCGTTTTTTCCTGCAACGTACCAAAACTGATATTAAGGGAGCCGCGGAAAAATTTGATGTTTTAAGGGAGCCGTAAACCGAAAAAGATTAGAAACCTCTAGGTTAACTTATTTAATTTGACTACGATGTATATATGGCATAACAGAAATATTCCAAAGCACCATTCACCCATATAAAGATTCGATAAAGATTCTAAAGATGCAAGGGGAATGAGTCTCTTTAACATTCCCCCAAATGTCAAACAACGACACTGGTTAATTTAAATATTATTTAGTTCTCCTTACATACCTCTCGGCCAGTGTTATAAAGAATTCCCTGAATTCATAGTTTTCGTCGGACACCTATCCGACTACTAACTTTGATCAGTCGCGGTTAACTCACATTATCTAAATAATATGCATGTTACCTACAAACCATAACATTGCTTATATACTGATTTTCTGATAAAAGTAGAGATTGATTTCCTCTTCGAAAAAAATATTTTTTAATAATAACTTTTCAAGCTTTTCTCAAAGCATTTCTTATAAAGAAGAAGAATATATTTGCTTTGGAGATTTTTGAATAGAGTTCTATTGAAATATCGATGCAATTTTGAAATTTGAATTGCACCTCCGTTTTTATATTTCAAAAACAGTAAATTTAGGTTTTCTATATCTATCTCTAATAAATACTGAACTATAAAATTTAGAAACGTATTTTCTTCCCTCCTTTAAATAAAAATAAATGCCGCGCCTATTCATATTTGAGATATACATAATATGTCTATAGCTTTATAATTAATAAACGTATTTTCTTCTTTAAAATTTTAAAAACGTTATTTATTCTTGGTTGTTTTATTTACTATTTTCCTTTACTTATCGACGTGTCATTGAAAACTATATTTTATGGCTAGAAATATACATCAATTATTTTTATAATAATCATATATTCCTTGAATATTATATTTTTACGCGGTTTTATTAGAATGTATCCTTATATTTCACCTTGTATTATTGGAATTATAAAAGCTTTCGATTTGCACAAGACCAACAAAATAGAAACTGGATTATATTTTACATACATTTTCAAAATGAACGGATTTAATGAATCAAAAAAAATATCTATATAGATTGATCCCAATCTAGGATTTTTTTTCTAATTTATATACGATTAGAAACTAATTGAATGTGTTTTTGTTTTTTATTCATTAATATAAAATCAATCGTTACATAATATATGTACATATATTCCCCCATGGATACTTTTCTTCGAGACGCTATTTCGTGGCAATCAATTGACACGAGATGTTATCGGTTCGGCAGCGCCATCAACAGGCATAACATCCCGATTGTTATTAGATGTCGACGCCACTCGATGTGTGTTGGCAGGAAGCTCGACAGTCTCAGCTTCCGACTGCACATGCTCACATTCGCGAGTACCTCGACCAAACTCTTATAAAAACGACAATATGCTTTTTAAATATCGGCGTGTGAACCATATAAAATTTGCCCCCATAGTAATGGGATCCCTTTAATAAGGGGGGTCTTCAACAAAGGGTTGGCACGTGCATCGACATGCGACACACTTTGACACAATACTGTCAATAGTGATAAACGTACTCTTAAAAATCCAAATCATGCAACTCTTAAAAATTATATTCAATTAAAATATAAAAATATAGTAATTAACCAAATAATTAGGATTAGCTAATAATATTGTTAAATAATATTTACCGGTATTTCTCTATGTATTTTATTTAACCCTTTCCATTGTTACTTTCATTATATTTTTTTTACAAATTTAATACAATAGATATTCATTGGAAAAATGAATAAAAAGCATCGATAGGGTTTGATCAGATATCCGATTAAAAAAATACATTATTATTTTTTAACTAAATAAAAAAAACATGGTTCAAGTTGTTTGCTAAAAAATCTTTTAGGCCAATACGTCTGGCCCCCGGAGTGGAAAAGCTTTAATATTTTTATAAACTAAGAATAATTCCATTTTTCAAGGGTTTGAAATAACAATTTTCAGATTCAAAGATCAATTATTTTTTACATTTTTTTAAATATATAAATATTAATAATTAGCAAATCGTTTTCGCGACAAAAATGTATACAAAATATTTTAGCACTGGAAATTTTCGGTGACTAATATTTTTATTCGACCTTACGTAAACGGATGCGTTAATTATTGCTTGTATCTACAGTGAATACACATATTTTTTTACTGAATACGCAATCCTTTAAAATTTGGATACATACAAATTAAATATAAATGACTTTTTAAGATTTTTCTGAATTATATGTCTAACCATTTTTTAAATATCAAAATATTTTTGTCAATTTTAACATATTTTATCGAATTTTCTTAGCGCAAAATCGTGATACTGATTCCTTAGTCCATTTTGATATTATTTGATTGACCCGACTTTCAAAATCCATTCTTATCTCACTATCTTCAGGAAAAATGATATAAAATAAAAACAACCAAATCACTAAATGTATAATAAATATTATAATATCTTCGATTAATGAGATAATATACATATTTTTATACCCTTGAGCATATACTTAATTATAAGAATAAAATAGAAGAGAATTCACATCCGACTGATTTTCCTGACTGAAATATTTTCACTATATTTAGTGGAATTATTTTGTTTAATTTATTAATATGTACATATATTCGATCAGATTTATATAGCCACAATAATAACTTATCTAGGTTAGTATTAAACATAAAAAAGTCGATTTATGCTAATATCGAATATTTTCCCATTTTTTTAGAATATCATATTAATAATATTAATTTTATTATTAATTATAAGAGCAAGTAAATCTAAAATTGTAGATTAGTTTGTATTGTTCTGCAAAAAATATGAATCCGAACGAAAAACGATAATTTTGTATTGTAGTCGGGAAATGTGGGCAAATTTTCCTCGCGCGCGTATTCAGGATTGTGCGTCTATATAAAATCCGCGAGTTTTCTCGCACTTGCATCCTAACGACCTAGTACAACATTAATCGCGAATGTGTACGAGAAGATAACGATTGTTTAATAGTAAATAATGACGCCAAACAACGCGTATTAGCAAAGTTTTCATTCACTGCCGGCAACGGGTGAAAGTCGCACGCGTGCATTTTCCGGGCAACGACGCTCTATCTCCGTCGCGGCGTTGCCCACTCCCCGCACTTTGCATAAAAATATATTATATCAGAATTTATTTACTTTATCAGCGGAACAGCGCCTGGAATAATGGCGGCCGCGGACAGAATAATTTATCGGTTATTGTATGAGGCCTGGTCGCCGCCGAGGATAACGCATAATGGCCGAAGGAGTCGCCGGAAAACTTCGGTCGGACAAAACCGGGATGACAGCTGAATATCGTGTACAACTTTGCAATTATCGAGGGACGACAATTCGCATCGTCAAATTTGCATCCGGCGACGTACTAAGAAGGGAAACTTCGAGTAAAACTTGATAATATTAATTATAATAATATAATGAAAGAAAAATATAGCTTAAGTAAAATCGATTGATGATGTTTTATATCATGTAGAAACTGTTCAATATTATTTACTATTAATCCATTGTGACCCATTGACTCGTAGTTTCTAGATCGGGTTACACACTGCGAGTCAGACTTGTAGCAACTTTCATATTGTAAAAAAAAGTAAGATTTATTTGACTACCATGGAAAACAGAAAGATTTCAAAGCGCCATTCGCCTATATAAAGATTCTAAAGATACAAGAGGAATGAGTCTCCCGCACTAATATTCCTCCAGTGCCAAACCACGGCACTGGCTAATTTTAATATTATTTCAGTTGGTTTTGAAATTTATATTAATTGTTTTATAATTATCTATTCATCGAATGATAAACTACTTAACAGATTAAAATGATATTCTATCAAGCTCTTCTATACGATGGAATTGGGAAGAAGTAGATATTATCCGGAATACATTTTTGATTTTGTCCTAATTCACAAAAATAATAAATAAGCTTTTTATATATATCTGTAATAAATATTAAAATATTTCATTTAGAAATTCCTTTTTTTACCCCTTTTTTATAATGAAAAAATATATGCCGCGTCTTACATATTTAAAAAAATATATTGCCTTCATGGGTTCAAAATCTGCAGTTTTAATAATATAAAACAGTCTTAATTTTTAAGATATAGATTTTACAAAATAATATAATTATTAAACGTATTTCCTACTTCAAAAATCATTTTAGAAAAATATATTAGCATTATTTCGACATATCTACTAGTTTCTAAGATATGCCTCAAAGAATTAGCTGTTTTGAGAATACGTATAATCTTTAATATTACGGTTTTACTTCTTTTAACCATTTCCACTCCGTGAAGGATTTTTTAGCAAACAACTTGAACCAAACTTTTTATACTTAATTTAGAAAAAATAATGTATTTTTGTTTTATCAGATATCAGATCAAACCCTATTGATGATTTTTATTCATTTTCCCAAAAAATACCTATTTTAATAAATTTGTAAAAAAAAATAACTGACTAAAAGCGGACAGTGGAAATTGTTCATTTAAGAATTATTGTGATTATAAATAGTTTTATGATTCCTCTGAAGTTTTATTTTTCGAGATGCTGCATCGATATACATAAATACACGTAATTTCATCAACCATCATTTTCTTTTAAATATTTTTTAACAACATAATCTTCGTTTTGTTCCGTGGCATTATTAATAATATTTAAAAAAAATAATATGTATCAACAATATAATTACAGTGCTTTAAAATTTAATCATTCATTGAGATACGTCTTTAGATGATTATATCTAGAGTAATTTTATTTTGATAAATACACAAAATAAAATCATGTATAATAATTATATATGTATATTTTGGTAATATTTAAATATAAATAAATTGCTCAAATTTTATTTAGTTATCCTATTTTGTTCGTTTATCCGTTTAAATAAATAGAAAGCTATGTTTTTTAAGCCAAGTTCTCGCGAATATAATATTTAAATAATATTATTAAATAAAACGGCGATTTAAATTTGAACGGTAAATTAAAACAAATGAATAATAATAAAAAAATAAATATGCAACAAGAGGAAATGTTTTAGGTGTCATCGTATTGTTTTTCCACCCACGTCGAAAAAAATATCCGATACCGGCGGCAAGAATCTAGTCATCCATCATCATCCCACATTACGATAATATATTATTTGAAATTGCACTTACTCATCGCATCGTTTCGACCGCTGCGTGCGATACGAACGCAGATATTACGTGTAAAATGACAGTGAGATAGCTTACGTTTGAGAGGTTTGGGGTTGCTCTGCTTCCTTCGTGACATGTCTGGGGCGCGAGGGTGGGGGCGGGGCCCGAGGCCACGTGCGCCGCCCGAGGGCCCCTCGGCGCCCTCAGCGCCCTGCGGCTCGCTGCTGTCCTGCACCTTGCAGGATTACTGTGCACCACCGCCACGTGGGGTATCAAAACAAAAACAACCGGTGACAGCGGGACGGGCGGGTCAACACAAAATAATAATAAACCACTGAAGGGATCGCAAAACTCAAAAAAAAGTAAATAAAACCAAAAAAAAAAAAAACAATTCGCGCACAAAAATAAACAAAACAACAAAACGTGTGCA
Source organism: Philopotamus ludificatus (assembly GCA_022495035.1). Classification (NCBI taxonomy): domain Eukaryota; kingdom Metazoa; phylum Arthropoda; class Insecta; order Trichoptera; family Philopotamidae; genus Philopotamus; species Philopotamus ludificatus. Next base: position 77,636 of record JAGXCT010037237.1, on the reverse strand, counting down.
AAAATTTGGATCGGTCAACCAAAAACGGTAAAAACAATGGCGGTAAATAGTGAGAGAAGCGGATCGTCGTGTGGCTCGTGACGTGCGCTCGCCGGTGCCGGCTGGAGCTGTCGGCGGCACGTGCGCGAGGCCGCGCGGCTCGCGAGCGACTGGCGCGCGGGGGCGGGGCGAGCCGCCGCCAATTGCCGATTTGGCTAATGTCACAACACCCGCCGGGGAGGGGGAGGGGGAGGGGGAGCGGGAGCAGGAGGGAGGGGGGGAGCCAGGGGTTGCTACCCCTGCGCTAATCGCGCTCAGTGTAAATAAATACCTCGTCAGGTGGCCGAGTCTGTTTATCTTATCTATGGAATCTCGGCGTTTGCATCCTCGGCCATGAAAAGAGCTTTTTCGGACCAAAACTTCCGGTCGGAAAATATATGGACGAATCCTTGAAACAAATCAGATTCATCGAGAGCCCCCAAATACCGATTAGATTCCTACTCGAACTGAACAAGCCGTAGCAATGTAATCATTGAAGATATTAACCCTTTTCCGATCGAGCGACCACACCCTCTGCTCTTTATTATGTGTTAATGAGATGAGAAATGCTTTTATCTAAATAAAAACATTTTATTAGCTCGCTCAATTCCATTTATTTAATATATAATAATATATGTCTAGTCACAAATACACATATTCCACTTATAATAACAAAAAAACATGAAAAATATATTTGTGAGTAATTTGTAAAGAATTCCATAAACCAATAGTTTTTTGATGATAATAAAATGATCAGCTGAAAAATATCCAAATGATCCGACTATTCGTAATGAATGCTACGTATGAATCGGGTCTACCTGAAAATTCTGTCAAAATCATGTTTGACATCATGACAACATCAGTGATTGCAGAAAAGCTTGATTCAGCTCAACAAACCATTTCGGACCATTTACAAAAAATAGGATTAGTGGGGAAATATTCGAGATGATGCCACATGAGTTAAATGAGAAGAATTTGAATGATCGAGTCATCATATGCACATCTCGGAATGCGCGGGACAAAATCTAACCCTTCTTGGACCGGATGATAACTGGGGATGAAAAGTAAATTACCTATGAAAGTTTTGTAAGGAAAAGAGGATATTGTGAATCCGAAAAACATGCCCTTCTACCTCTAAACCGAAGTTAAGCCTGAATAAGAGATTGGTAAATATACAGTGGGACATTCGATGGACCATAACATTTGAATTGGTGAAACCGAGCGAAAAGCTAAATTCGGAGAGGTACTGTCAGCAATTGGATAATTTAAAAACAGCAATACAAGAAAAGAGGCCGGCGATATTTAATAGGAAGTACATACTACTAGTTAATAAAGCTGGCCACATACTGCTTTGGTGACTAGTCAGAAACTCGCAGAGCTAGGCTGGGAAATTCTGTGGCATCCACCATACTCCGCAACCCTAGCAGCCTCTCATTACAGCTAGTTCCTGTACTTACATTTTTTTTTTGTAAACCTGTCTCCCTATAATTCAACCCACCTTTAAGATTTTCAAATTGAGTGGTAAATGATATACAATTATATAAAGTCATTATTTGTTTTCAAATTTATTATTTTGTGTTTCGTACATATTTAAGCATTTCTTTATTCAGTTTTTTTTTAAGTCTATTAATTATTATTATTAATTGATTTATTAATTTTTATTTAAGTCTATTTCACCTTTTTGCAAATTAAATTCATCCTTTTGCAAATGAAATTAATATTTTTGCAAATGAAATTAACCGTTTTGCAAATGAAATTAACCCTTTTGCAGATGAAATTAACCCATTTGCAAAAAAAATAATTCTTTCTAATAAACGTATTAAAAATACAGAAACCAAATATGTGCTTTTATGGAATTTTAGTTTAAACTTATATTTCTGTTTGTGCATACATTTTAAGTTAGAGGGTGAAATATATTTTTATTTTTAGTTTTTACATTTTTATTCAGTAAATTAAGTTATATACATATTATGTACATGCATAATTCAAGAAATGTGGTTATTAAACGTATGTTGGATGTTCCAGGCTCGATAACTTTTAGATATGTACCTGAAAACTCCAATAGGACCGCAAACAAAACGAACTTTGATCCCACTGTGGGCGTAGCTAGGTCGCGCCGAGCTGAAATTTTGAAATATTCGTGCCATTTTTTCGACATCGGCGTAGTTTGTTCAACGTATTTCCGATATTCGACAACATTTCCGAATATCCAAATTAAATTTGAAATTTCGGCTCGAACCACATTGACATTCTTGCGAAATTGTGATAATTTATTAAAATTCTTTTCTAAATCATACAAATATTTTCAATTATTTTATGTAAAATTTTAATATAACATATGTATTTAAATAGTATTGTCATCAAAAAAAGAAAAAAATCATCCATGAGGAAAAATATATTATTTATTAAATAATACGTGTACACCCGCCGCAAAAATATATGACTCAGCTGCTTTATTGCAGCTATTGAATATTTGCGGTAAAAAACAACATAAAGTAACAAATATTACATTCCTTTCCAATGCCTAATTAATTAAAATACAGACAGGTTCATCGATGTTTGTTGCCTTTTTTCAATCATGCTCTCAAACATTACTTTGATTCGTTTTCAACAAACACCACAAAAATATCTATAATCTCTATTATTATTACTATTCTAATTATTTTTAAACCTATTCTATCAATTTAAATAAGCTATGATGCTAATGTATATTTAAATATACACTGTATATATAGAACCGGAGGGTTTTCATTTTTTATTATTTTTAAATGCAATTTCCTTTCATGTCTACATTTGTTTCTCGACGTTTTTGTAAATATTATATGCCCCTTTCGTAAAACTTACTGTTTTTTAATTAAAGTAATTATGCTAGTATTTTTTTTGATTCGTCCACGTTATGAAATTACATATTCCTGAAGCTATATTCTAATGACATCTGTTCATTGGCCATTGATATTTCAGGAATGGTCTTAGCAACTTTGGTGATATTCTATCCTGCTCATCGTATAAATCAGCGTGAAACTTTGTGAAGCCTAATTTTCAAGAGGTCTTATATGTGTTATAAACCGGCATAGTCCGTCCGTATCATTTCTGGGCTCTCGATATTCTCGAGTGCGCCCCTATCCTTATTACGTAAATTGTGTCATTGCAAACCATTTTACGCGGGAAAACGGTTACCGCTGTGCCGGTATTATCATCGTCACGTGACTTTCAGGACCGGGTATAAATATGTCCCATTTTGACGCATCCACAGACATTTCTTCCTCGCGCCGTCATGTATCACATCTCCGTGATTTATCTCGTACCGGAGATACGTCTCCGATCTTTCATTATCGTCTCGTACCGGAGATACGTCCGGGATTCATCATCATCTCGTACCAGAGATAGGTCTCTGGATCTTTATCATCGTCTTCGTACCGGAGATACTGCCCTGGGATCCTTTCGTCACACCTATCATCGAACTGACGACACCTGCAAATTAATAAACATCATCAACAAAGCGTGTGTTTCACTTGTCTCGATTCCGAAGCGCGATCGTCAACTACCGACGATCGAACGTTTTGGCGCCAGCGGTCGTACCTTTTGATACGCGAGCTCGCGTGCTCTTTAACATTGAGGCAGCGACGGGTTCCATTTACTGGACTACTGTCGCGTCCCCTAACATTTTGGTGGCAGCGGTGGGTTACCTTTTTGGTACTACTGTCGCGCCCCCTTAACATATGTATTGGGTGAAGAATTTATAAAATATAATCATCGAGCTTTACTTTATTTTTTTAGATTAAATGAAAAACAAATTGGTTAAAGTTGTTTGCTAAAATATATTTTAGTGTTATACGTCTGTCCCACGGAGTGAAAAACGTTAAATGTTTATCAAATGAAAGTTATGTTCCTGAATATGAGAGATTGGGACTTTCATTTAAAAATCGGCGATAATTAATTTTCATCTATCATTATATTTATAATAATATAATAATGTTAAAAAAATATCTAGAGCGGATATTAATTTATAAAATTATAGTGTGCTTTGTTTTGCTCGTAACATATTTAAAAATCAAAACAACTGTTGCCCAACTGTTATTGCCAATGCAAAATCTTGTTTTATATCAACAATCATACGTCGCATCGAGTCGGTCTAAAGTTGATGTTTACAATTGCATCTATTATCTTACTAACAGTTATAGCTCGCAAAACGAATTATTCAGAAACATAATGACGTAATCGCAGTTTTCAGTGATGACATAAACCGTCATTTCGTTACGTACAACCATCTCGATGAATTTGCAATAAAAACCTAATCCTATACAAATCAGATCCTCGTCTTCGAAATCTTCTCTTTATTTCATTGTAACAAAAGATTTTTTAAAATCTTAAGCATCTTACCGGAATTATTTCTGTATATTACCTATCTACCTACACCCATCATCGTACTGATGACAAAACAATAAACGATCATCAGCAAAACAAAGTAGCTATTTTTACTACATCCGAACCAACAAATCCATCGTCAACTATCATCTGGCCAGAAGAAACGATAGCCTGGAGAAGCTGACCCAGTGAAGACCGCCACAGGCTCCACCGTAGTAGCTGCGATGCGGGATGCAGAATACAGAGAATCCTGGAGAGACAACATTAAGAATTTTCTGAACAAGAATAATCACGATCCCCTGACATGAGGGTGTCGACTAAAAAAGAAGTTTGTTCCACGTATTTCAGATTTTCAGAAATCATTATATTTGAATAAACTAATGCCGCGATTTCGCATCAATCTGCATCAAAACTTTTTTAATATTACCTGCCTAAGGAAAAAATCCAACGAAATTGAGATTTCAGGGTGGAAACGTGCGGGCAAAACGATGCAAGTCATCGCGACCTTCAAACTTAAAGGAGCCTCAGTTGATTTTTAAAAAAAAACAATATTTGTAACACCGAGACTTATCCCAATGTTATAAATATGTATTGTTGTTAATTTCGTGGTAGTCTGTGAGCTGCTGGAAAAATCTGACAAACCCATTCAAGAATATTAAAAATTTCCTTTTATTCAAATATTAATATATTCCGTCTGAAATTGTTATCATTTTTTTTATTAGAACTATTAAAAACGTAAACAATATCATAAATAAACAATTGGATTAATTTCAATTTAATAAAACTTAAGTGTAAATGTTAAAGCAATGGTTAAAAAGAAATCACCATATTTATTTATTTATTAAGACAGTGCGTGATTGGCATTACAGAATAACCTAGGTCGCCAATCACGCATAAAAACATAATAATAACATGAAAACAAAAAAAACATATATAACAATAAAGAAAATAAAAGTACAGACTTCGAGTTCATACAAAAATGGAAGATAGGTTCCAGAAAATAAAAATCCGCGTAAATCGAGACTTCAAGTTCATATAAAGTAGGGGGATAGGTTCCAGAAAACCGCGTAAAACGAGTACATTGTAAATACACATATATCTGCATAAGAAAAGAGAATTTTATTAAGAAATAGATTTAATAGCTCGACATAAATTTAATCATCACTGCTATATTCTAATTCAACCATTTTTTTTTCTTTTTGGTAGATTAGAAATCCCTACTATCATCGGATTCAGCAGGCTCTTCTTCTCCTCTTATTAAATAGTCTGTAACTAATTTTTGTGTTTTGTTTTTTTTAAGCTTTGTAAATTTCACTGTATTGAGCACACTAAAATTAAATAAAATCTAACAGCACGTTCAATAACAGGATCAGTGGCAAAAACCTTATTTTTTAAGTTGTAAATATCTTTAGACGTAAATTTATTTGGTTTATTAGTAATGTCATTATCACTATCATCGCTACTTTCAACATTTGCTTTTTCGTTGCTTGACACCATATAAATCAATTCTTCTTCGTCTATTTTCTGATCAATTAACTATTCATCGATGTCAATTCATACAGGCTTTTTTGTTGGACATCCTATGAACAGGAAGATTTTTCATATTTGCATAATAAAATGTTAAAAAATACATCTAGTTACAGACGTCTGGTTACCAGAAGTAAGCGTAATCTGATGCAACATACGCGTCTGTGTAACACGTGCCACAAAATATGAATGATTTTTTAAAAAAATGTAATTTTTTTCTGACCGCGTAAAATGGGTAACGCGTAAATCGAGGGATAGGTGTATTATAAAATATCTACAAAACGGCTATATTTGACATTGAATATATCCACATACTCGGCCAAGTGGTTGAGCAGAGTAATAGCTTTGGTTACCGGAGAGTTTCTGAGAGCACCTGTCCTCGCATTTGGCGGAAGAAACACATGCTATGTGTATCCACTGTATGCCTCAGAGATCATGTAGATATGATAAATTATGTATGTATGCCTCAGAAAGAAGAAAGAAAAATATATAAGCAAGAAACCTAACAATTTTAAAAATGTTATAGAAATTATTACTACTGTCATAGTAAAACAGACCTTTGAAAAATAGGCTGTTTGCAAAGCTGTGTGTAGATATGGAAGCCATTTATACCTCGATTCAGTATTATTGTGAAATTGCTGTATATCTCGGGCAAAAGTGTTTCAATAAGTGTTTGAGCTCAAAAAATAAATAGCAACCTTTCTCAAAAAAAATCAACGTGAAGATTTTAAACTTTCCTATTTGGTTGAAATTTTTCGAAAATTTATGGGTTTATATAAATCAATGCAGGAATCACAGATGCATCCACTAGTTAAAAAAGACAAACCAAAAATCGTTTATTCTATATTTTTGTAAGATTTTTTTTATATTTTATTTAAAAAGTTTTTACTTTAACAAGATTTCTGAGCCACAGCTAATATTGATGAAGCAAACAGAAATCTTTTTATTGAACACTTAGATGGTTTAGTACTACATTTTTCAAATTATTCAAAGTTTTTGTGAATACAGAATCCACTGAAGCCACTGAAAACGAAAAATTGATAGAATTATAATGCAAAATTTCACTAAAACAAAAGTTGCAAAATAAACCCTTAATTCAATTTTGGATGAATCTTACAAGAGAGTATAAATTTTTGTATTGAAAACTAATACAAGTGCGTCTACCGTTTGTAACGTCCTATTTATGCGAAACGGGCTTTTCAGTACTGGCTTAAATGAAATGTAAATATCGAAAATATACAGGTGGTACTCTCTACATTGCCCCCAAGATTTAATAAACGCTGTGCCAATAAATAACAACTTTGTTGAAAAATAAAATCTTTTTCTTTTATATTTTCAACAGCTTCGTATTTATAAAACATTATATTACATGTGTCAAAGTACAGTAGAACCTCGATTATCCGGACTAATTGGGGATGAAGGTAGTCCGGATAAGGACAAATCCGGATAATCGAAAAAAATCATAATTGACAGGAAAAGACGATTATATTCAGTATGAATATTTTTTTTTTATTCAGTTTTATAAAATAATAGCTTTAATATTAAATTATTTTTTATTAAAAAAAAAACAATTATCGATTTTTGCTTAAAACTAGCTTTTCCTTTTGAAGCTGCTAAATCGCGAATACTTTTAAAAAACATATAAGCTGGGTCCTGAATCACACTTCTTGACCAAACCACTTCATCACGACATCTAAACACTGAAAAGCTTCAGAATGTGTTGGACTAATATTTCACCATTCATCCAGGCTTTTTTATGATGATCGTATTCAACCGGAGGAAGACTATTGATATTTTTAAAGCATCTACGGTTCTTTGATTTCCCAAATGACAAACAGTGGAAGTCTATGTCTGCCTGTTGCATTGGCACACACCATTACGGTGACACGTTTTTCTTGAAACTTGATGTGAAAATCAGCACACCCGTACACAAAAAACTAATTCGTATTTTTTTTTGTTTATTTTGACTAATCCGGATAATCGAAAATCCGGATAATCGAGGTCCGGATAACCCAGGTTCTACTGTGTATATATAATTTTTTTTATTAATAAAATATTTTATTGATTTTGCTCTTTTAACCGATCCGTCTTTTAGTGTTTTTTTTATAGTCCTTTTCATATTTTTTTATTTTTACTACTGAGGCAATGAACCGCCTTTCTCTTGTTACCTACAAGCCACAGTACCTACAAGCCACTGTCACCGCTACTCTAACCTACAAAGCCACTGTTACAAGCCACCGTTACCTACACGCCACTGTTACCTACGCCATTGGTACCTACAAGCCACTGTCACCTACAAGCCACTGTCACCTACAAGCCACTGTCACCTACAAGCCATTGGCACATACAAGCCATTGGCACATACAAGCCACTGTCACCTACAAGCCACTGTCACCTACAAGCCACTGTCACCTACAAGCCATTGGTACCTACAAGCCACTGTTACTTACAAGCCACTGTTACCTACAAGCCATTGGTACCTACAAGCCACGTCCACGTCGAAACCAACCGAAAATAAATAGACAAAATAAATAGACACCAAGCATTTTAACTCAAGATATTGATGAATTATTTATAAATATCTTGACTTTTTTAAAAAAAAAGATTATTATAAGAATAGAAATAGTTATTCATGATAAAGCTTTTCCCCATGAATTTCAAGTTCCCTGATACCATGTCGTCCTTTGAATCTTTCAAGCCAGCCCGAGCTTTCTTTGAATGGGGAATCTCCATTTAATCTTGTATTAAAAAATATTGCCTATTTTCAGAATAATGGACCAGATATTATCTGTCCAGATGATCGTCTTTGTATGAACCACATAAAAATACACTCTTCAACTTCTTCATTTGCTGATTTTTTTATAACTTTACGCTCTGAGGTTCCATCTTCTGACATTAAACATTAGTAAACTTTAAAATTTTTCACTTTTTTTTTTTTTTTTATATCCGAGATCGTTGACGTTCCGACACCATATTTATTAGACAAAAACCTGGACTTGTTGAAACTTGAACAAATGCATAAAACGCATTTACACAAAAAACTAATTCGTATTTTTTTTGTTTATTTTGACTAATCCGGATAATCGAAAATCCGGATAATCGAGGTTCTACTGTATAATACAATTATTGACATCTATTGACGAGTAGTTTAACTTAGTTTGGAAATATTTTACAAAATATTTTGAACGGCATTAATTTCTACAGCTATAAGGGTGTAAGATTTTAATTATTTTGGAGAAAGTAATTAACAAATCAACTTATTATAATATAATTTTAAAACTAGATATTTCGTTATTTGTATCGAGACATAAAATATTCAGAATTTAGGGACCTCTTTTTAATTTTAACAAAGATATTTTCTCTTTTAACATGTTTTTTAAAAAAATTTCACCCTATGGCCGCTTTGAAGTTATATTATGAAAAAATAATTGTGAGGATTAAATTATGAATGGTGGATATAAGTATAAAAGATCTGATGATATGTTCCTATATGGTTTTTTTTCTACTGTTTTATTTTATAAAAATATAATTTTAATATAATAAATAAAATTAAAATTTTATCACTTTGTTATTTTCTTTCATATTTTTATTGAATTTACTAAAAAAAAGCCTTTTTTAACAAGATATATATTTTTTATTTATTTATGGAACACCATTAAAATTGAATATCTAAAATTTGGTTAGACATCTATTTATGATGTTGCATATCATTTTGGTAGTAAATTTTGGTTTGGTGGAGTTGTTATTTTTACCTTACCATTTTAGTAACTAGCATATTATCAAACCATACTGAAAATTTATATAGATGACGCTAGTGCCATCAAATATTTTCAGAAAAGAAATATTATAAATTAATATAAAAGTTTTGGGATAATATTATTTTTAATTAATAAAAATTAAATATGTTACTTTGTTTAATTACTCCATAAATGAATTTTACAGATGTCGTATATTAATAATTTGTAAACAATTTGATCGTGGCTCTCATGAACTCTCTCTCAACAAAAATTATCGAGAAAATTCTTTACGTATTTTTTGAATGAGTAACGACCTGATTTTATAATAAAGTAACCTTCGAATTATTTTAATTCTTTGCTAATGATGATGAGATGGCTGAGTAGAAAATTGCTGTAAAGATACTTTCACGATTGCATCACCCGAGCTCGGGGGCTTGGCATGCTCGGCTCAGTTGGCAGAGCCGCGTTTTGTGTCACTGGTATAAGCCAACAGGATACAATGTATTCTCACGTTTACAATATAAAAAAATAATAAAAAGGAAACGATATCACATTTTCATCAGTTATTAATTACTAAGAATGAATCCCTAATTAAAATATGTTAAAAAATATACTAGTATTGTATTATACAAATATTTGATTATCTGCATGGCCCTGATATAGATGTATTTAATTAACGGGCCGCCCTTAATCATTCCATAGAAAGAGACGGCTACGGCAAAGTAAATATGTACATTTAGGAAGAAAAATATATTTTTATCGCCAGACTGTCAAAGGTTAAAGGTCGAGTAGGCGGTTGGCTTAATTTCAGACTATTATAAAACGTAAAGCTTCCAATAAAATGTGATTTAATTCTTATTCAACTCTAAATAATTTGCTTAATTGTGTAAAGAATTCGGATATACAATTATTTTTACGATTTGTTTTTTGATATTATTTTTTAATTACAAACCTTTACTAAGGTTGATGATCTTAATTGTTGTTATTGACATGGAAAAGAAAAAAATAATGATTTATTGCGATTTAATTATTCATAGTACCGATGATCAGAGCATAATTACATGTTTGTAATATTTACAAATATACCTAAAAAAAATGCTAATAAAAAGTTATTATACCTATATTATGATATAAATTTATAACTAAGTTTCTATTCGTTTTTTAGTACTTTTTTGTGTATACAAGTCATAACATTTGTAGTTTCTTCTTTCACACCTTTGTAATGACTTTTAATTACGTTCCAGGTTAGTCATACTCAGAACGTGGGTTATTTACGTTCCAATGTCTGCCAACGACATTTGTTTAATAAATAAAAAACAAATAATAATTATTACTGGTTTGATAAGCTATTTATTTACTAATGCTTTAAACAGACATCCAAAATTGTATGTTAATTATAAAAAAAACACGTAAAATTAATGATAATTGTGTTATAATTAAAATTTGTTCTATAATAGTGAGCATAGTTAGTTGATCATAAAACTCAATAGCTTTTTTCGTGAGGTGGGTCATGCAGAATTCCCCGGAAGGTTGCCCATCCGAGTATATCTGCACTCGGTTACGGTTATCTACAACATCATGTTAGAATTGTTGCTATCTACAAACTATGACGTCGGTTTTAATGATTGATTCGAATAAAACAAAGACATTTACAGAATTGATCGAACGATAAATTATTTATGAAAATTTTCTATAAAATGTCTCGATTATCGAACAATTAAATAATATCTCCTATCAACAAGAAGAATATTTAGAAGACTATTAAGAAGAATATTTTATTAAATATATATGTATGCATATTCATTCTTCTTCAAATGCCTTCTATGGCGGTTTACTTGTATTTGTTTTTTCTCCGTCTATGTGTCAATTTTTGGCAAGCTGGAACAAACATGGAGCTCCCAGTTGCGAATGTCTCAGAGCCACGACATCTTCTTTCTTTCCAATCACCTTTTACCTTCCATTTTTCCCTCCAGAATGGCCTGCAGAAGGCTATACTTTGTTCTACGAATGATGTGTCCAAAGCACAAAATTTTAGGTTTTTTGGGGTGTCCAGTGTTTATTATGAGGAGAATGAAGAGCAGTGGCTTCCTTTAGCGAGATATATTTTTTTATGATTAAGTAGTGTTATCAATGTTAGTTTATTTGTTTCGATATTAGGAAAATGAATAAGGGGATACTTTGGGTGAGACAATGAGATATTGATTAACTTATGATTAAATTTTGGGATTATTACCGGTCTTAAATATTATATAACGGAAATATCTTTATCTCCTAAATAAATTTATATTTATAAAAAAAATTGACAGATTACATACACTTAATTTTATATGGTAGATATATCCCACTAAAAAACGCGTAAAGTGAATTCATAGAAAAAATGAAGATTGGTAATATTGTGATATAGAAAATCGTGAAAAAACGTAAAATTGAAAAATCAATAAATAAACTATACAAAATATTATTTATACATGTGTATTTTAATTAAGAAAATAATACTAACGACACGTTTAATCTATTGGAATCTAATGAAGCCTTTTGTTTGTCAACTGACCCATTTTGTTTAGTATTTTATTATTAAGGTTATGTTTCTTCTGCGTTTTTTGTTTCACAAGTTGTTATACATTTCTCGATATCCAACCATACAAATCTGCATATTCCGTTGGAAATTTGAAGCTCGTTCTAGGTCAGGATTATAAGTGAGAAAATGCTGTTTCATGCTCTCAACAAAATTTAAGCCTCGTGAATCAAAGCAGCTGTTAGTTGATAAACTTCACCACATTTTAAGCAGATGGCACATATATAAGATTTAAAATATATACAGTATTTTCAAATTTTGCGAGCTGCGTGCGTCTAATTATTACAATTTTTTGTCTTCGTGTTAGGACATTCGTCCTCGATGTATGTTGACATTGAGTGCTATATTGAACGCTTTCTTTATTGCTGGGGGTCAAAAAGATTTCACGTTTTTAGCACGCTCGACATTTTTTTCACTTGTGGAAAAAAAAATTATTGCAATAATTTTGCTTTAGAACGATATAAAATACGTACTGGAAACGAGAACTTTGCTTTCGACGATTCTTCTACCAATCAAACAAACGTTATCGAGAGAGTCGCGAGGACGTCGAGGGTATTGGACGCCCAGAAACGTCGACAACCGACGACCGCGTCGAAAGAGTGAAAAAAATGCTCATTAACAATTGGAAAGGTCGCCGAATGTATGTCGTATATCGTTTGGCTCGGCCCGAGTAATTTTTTCGACACGTTTTGGACACAAGACGTGCTGCACTAAAATTCGTTGCGGAATTGTTGAATTGTGACCAAAGGCGGGGTCGAACTGACGTCGCTCAGAAGAAAATGAAACAACGACGATTCAGAACCGCTCAAACGGGTCTATAACTGGCGACTAAATGTGGGAGGGCGGATATATCGTCAAAGTTAAGGCCCGATCCTCTCAATGAAAAATTCTCGAACGGGCCAGATCGGAAATAGCTCGTCGTTCGATGACGATCGATACATTTGCTTTTTATTAGGAAGCTGTTAAGAGACGTTTATTTTGATCGACGTTTCAAAATTTGGTGAAAATGTGACATTATTAATATGACGCGCGCAACCTTATTATGTATGAAGCCAAAGTTATTCCACTAGAAGATTCTTGCCATATCGTTGTTTTCATTCTCCTCTGACAAATTCTTCTCTACAGCTTTTTTTATTTATTTTTTTTTTTTGAGTCGAGAAGCGATTACATGTTATTATATTTTTTTTTATATAAGATATTAATCCAATTTCCCTCATTTCTGAGGATCGTGAATATGTGCATGATTCCCCTTATGGAGGACCATGGACATGGTTATCTATATTACGTGTATTATATTATTATTTGATTACGACGGATGAATGGCATAACTGAAAGATTGCAAAGCGCCATTCGCCATTATAAAGATTTTATACTTTTAATATTATTTAAAATTTATATTTATTTATTCAACGCAGGATAAACGGCATTAAATTCATTAATTACAACGCACCAAACTATCCACATAAATATTTTTATAAAACGTAATGGGTCATTTTCCCTTATATTGTTATACATCTCTCGGGCATTGTTATAAAGAACTCTTCGCATTCGTAGTTTTCGTCGGACACCTATCCGACTACTAACTTAGCTCAGTCGCGGTTAACTCGCATTATCGAAATAATATGCACGTTATCTATAAGCCATAACACTGTTATGAAATAAAATGCAGTTTCATAAGGCTCTCGGTTGGGCACTTTGACAGACTCGCGATATCATCGTTATCCATCACTAGTCCCACGATTTCGATCAAAGATATAATCTCGTCGATTACGGGTTCTATGTGCGCCGTCTCAAATTCATCAAAGTGACATTCGACCTCGCTTTCCGGCTAAAACTTTTCCGGAGCGCTCTCTCGATAATTCTCTCCTATGCGAAAGCGATATGTTCAAAACTTTTCGAGAAGGCGACTCATTCTCGCTTTTCGACGATTTTATTTTCTCGCGACCATGCTACATTTTTTAGTTATTTTTGCAAGGGACGTTAAGCTTTGCACAAAAAAAAAATTACAAATAATATCTCCGAACACAAGTTTGATATATGTATGTAAATAGCGGGCTATCTCGGTTTGCGTTGTCTTTTTATCATATATTGGATTTTTCCGTTATAATTTTAATGAAAGGTCGTCGTCGATGGACGACGATATACATATTATACCCTTAGGGCTGGGTCGACCTGCCTCAACAACTTAATTATTTATGGTCCGCGCGAATATTTAGAAAACCTTCCAGGAGAGTCATTATTGCAAAATAACGGTAAAACATATTTGTTTTGTATATTAAAAATAACTCCCAAACCTTTCAATCGATTCATTTGAAAATTGGAAATTAGTTTCTTTGCATTCATCAGATTAATATTTCCCAAATTTTGATAAATACTTACGAAAAATATGTACATGTACACATATCTTTATGTGCATAAACAAATCTGGTTTCTAATTGATTTCTTATCACCGAGCCAGGATAGCCTAGGAAGGAAAATCCTAATCTGTTGACCAATAATCGGTCTAGTCTCGATACTTTCGCTCCTCTTCCTTATTTCTAGGGGACCCGTTTCTGGAGAGGTCTTTCCCATGATGAAAGGATTGCTATTGCGCGATAGGGCTAATAATTACTTGCGACTTGCTGTTTGAGACTCGTTTTGGGCAGATGTGCATATGTATGCCAGGGTATATCTATATAGATGTATGCGTCATATCTTTCACGTCATGCGGGAGACTCAGGTTCCTTTGGGGTCGACTGCCATTCGAGAATTTAGGAAGGCCCGCGTCCTCGCCAAGGGAGAGTCTCGGGGATGGCAAATGATGATGATGAAGATATATATTCACTTTCATAATCACTCGGGAGATCCGAAAGAGGGACTTCATAGTTCTCGTTTAAAAATGTATTTTCTCTGTTTTTAGTTTTGGGGGTGGAAATTTTATCGATAAGAAAATGAAACACAATTTTTGCGAGAATAAGCTCGAAGACATTTTAGATAACTTTGAACATACGCAAATCCGACGAGACTAAACAAGAACTGACATTATTTTATTGTATCGGTTGCAGGAGTATTTATTATATATAATGATAGGGGTATATAAAAAAAAGGTTCCGGGCAGTACTAATCCCGTCAACGCTTACTAACTTGCTAGGATGATTTATGAGGGAAGGATCAAATCAAAAAGGTCAAATATTCTTCCCCGATCGTTCGTTAGGGGAGAAGGAAAGACAAATCGTAGAAGCGAAAGGAAGACAAATGTCTCATTTTAATCTCAAATATTTTTTATGTCACCATATCGACAATGTTAATTTTTTAATTCGGCTTCAGTTCGGGGACACATTTTTTTTTTCATTAATTAAGATGTCAGGCGACATCGTCGAGGGAAAAGGTCGGACAATAATATTATTGCGAAGACTTTTATTCGGACGAAGGTTGGAGGGTCTAAATGCATACGTCGAGCTCTCGGTCTTTCGACGAAAGATTTTTTAAAGCGGAGAAAAAATTCGCGGTTACAGACCGCGGTCGAATTTTCTTTCCGTCGAAAGCGCGACGTCGGCGAGCGCGGGAGGGCCCTCCTATGACGCGCGGTCGGGCCGTCGGTGATGACGTCGACGGCCCCGACCCGGTCGCGGCCACGAGGCGACCACGCGCCGATCACGCGGGCGGCTGGCTTGCGATTGGTCCGCGCGATCGAGCCCCCGGCCGCCATTGGTCGGCGCCGAGCTGTCACGCGCGGGCGGCGCGGCCGCCACTCGGCTGCTGCTCGCGCGGCGGGCCGCCGGCTCGGGAGGCAGTGCGCGCTCGGCCCTCCGACGGGTAAACGCGCTCGACATGGGTCGCGTCCTGCAGAATCCGCTGTGCGGGCCGCTCTCGCCGCCCGCCACGCCCCCGCTCAAAGAGACCAAAGTGAGCTCCTCTTCTTTTGCCTAAAATTTTACTAATTCAAAAAAACCCGCCGCTCATTCGCCCCCTTTTCTTTCCGCAGGTGAACTTCCATCGCGTCGAGACGTTTCTGTCTTCGCCGTCGTGCGGGCTGCTCACGCCGCAGCCGTCCGACTCGGAGGGCGAGGAGTTCGACTGTCGGGATGGCTCGTCGCCCGTCGCGCAGATCAGGCCCTCCGTCATCATGCGGCTGCATTCGGACGGAACCTACGCCCCGGAAGACTCGCCTCCCCCCGCCAAGAGGCCCAGAATAGAGCCAGTGAACATCCTCAGAACCCTAAAATTCAAAATGGGCGTCCGAAGAGCGCCCAATCCCCCGACGCCGGAGCCGCCGGCCCCCGTCGTCCGGGAGATCCCCGAGATCCGCCTGAACGACCGCGTCGTGAACCTGGACGAGGTCGCGAAGGCCCCCAAGCGGCTGGCGACGCTGGTGCCGCGCCCCCCGGCCTGCGTGGTGGTCGGCGGCGCGCTGCTGGTGGTGAGCGTGAGCCCCGGGGGGGCCGGGACTCCTCCCCCTGCCGCGGGCCCCGCCAGACGGCGCCAGTTCGAGTGCCCGCAGCCCCAGTGCGGCAAGAACTACTTCAAGTCGTCGCACCTGAAGGCGCACCTGCGCACGCACACTGGCGAGCGGCCCTTCCTGTGCGGCTGGGCGCTGTGCGGGCGGCGCTTCAGCCGCTCGGACGAGCTGTCGCGGCACCGGCGCACCCACACGGGCGAGAAGAAGTTCGGCTGCCCCGTGTGCGCGCGCGCCTTCATGCGCTCCGACCACCTGGCCAAGCACGTGAAGCGCCACGCGCGCCCCCGCTAGCGCGCCCCCGGCCTCGACCGGCCCCCCCGTCTGTGATTCTCGCCGAGCGAGAGTATTATTCGTCCGAAGATATTTATTTTCCGACGCCCCGGCGTCGCCGTATCGTATAAACATTTTTGTTTACCTAGTTCTAAGGCTCCGTTATATCCTATATTTTATTATGAAAAAAATGACGAAAAAATGAAACGTGAATTAAAAAAAAATGAAGTAATCGTATTTCCGCAGTTTTATTTCTCCCTCCTCCCTCCGACATAAACCCCATGTAAAAATATATGCGCGAATCTTTTTTTTTAATATCGAAAGGATATCGAAATTATAAAAAAAGATGGCTTTAAAAATATATATATATATATTTCCTCCGACGGTTATTAATTACGAGTCCTTCCTCGATACCTCCGACTTTCTTATAATGTTCGAATAATTTTTGATATGTGACCCGTTTTCGCTCGTTCGATATTCTTAATAATTCGATCGATTTTCGTTCGTTTATCCCGAATAATTTTGGTTGCCCGCGGTCTCGCATTATCGCGGAATAAATATTAAAATTCTGGGTCATTTTCCGCGCCTCGCTTCTTTTAATCGACGCGGCCCGTCTCGACGGTATTGTGCCGTTGTCTGACCGTATTTAAGAATTTTACGATGAATATTTCCTTGCCGATCCCCCCCGGCTGTCCGTACGGATATATTTGATCGAAATGTTCGATTTCGACGTTGCGAAAAGAACCTTCAGAATCCCACCGTCGATTCTAAATCGACAAAATGACAAAGAAATAACGAATTATCCTCTAACTTTGTTGACTCTCGACGCGGTTCGGTCCCGCCCGGATTCGCTTTCGTCGCTTAACCGCCGCGGCGTTTATGAATCTCGCCAATTATTTTTAAATGTTTTTGCCCTCTGGACCGAACGTCGCCGACTGTATCCGCAGTTTATAGAATAAATTTAGTCGAACATCCTTTAACTCCGATCCGTAACACCTCCCTTTTCAATTTCGACGCCCTCTCGCGTCGAAATTTATCAAATTTCAAAATTTCCCCTCGGAAATTGGTCGAAGCATTTTTTACCCCCACATTTTTTGTCAGTAGTTATTCGACCCATATGTAATTTCTTCGTTAACTAAAGTTTGGCCGTCCATTGAGTAGCTCGAAGAATTTTTATTTAAGATAAATCTATCCTGAACACAATGGAGGAAACGTCTTTGTATGTTTTGTTTTCTATAGCGATGTTCCTGAACTTTCTTTTTTGTGTCATTTATTTTATTTTTAGGAATAAATTGAACGAGCCTAAAGCCGACGCTTTTGATATATTGTTACAAAATCGCATTAAAAACCAAATAGTGACAATAGAAATACCATATTTTAATCGTTTGTATACAAACAGAAATCTAATCACAATTATTTTCCCGACGCTTTCCGAACCGACGTCGATTGGTTTTATAGCCGTCTATCGTATTCTCTTCGATAGTATCGCATCTTGCATAGGACCTTGAAATTTTTCGTCTTTATTTTTTTATATATATTTAAAGTATATTGGACGTTACATTAATTTTAATAAAAATATAAAATCACCTCGTTACAGTTTTTATATAGGAAAATGATTCAAATAAAACGACTAACCGCTCTTTAACGCGGTCGTCGTTCTAAAACGTTTTTTTATTATATATTTTAATACTAATCGTAATGATAGCGTTTATTGAGCTCGTTAAGATTTATTCTATGAATAATAAAATACTATCCTGGGAAATTGCGAGCTAGAAAATTTTCTAACGTTAAAAAACGTTCGGCTGCGTTGACATTTTCGTGTTCCGCCAAAAATTTGGGCGGACCCGTCCGTCGTGGCCGACAACCCCGCCAGAAATAGAGAGCGGCGGCCACGCGAGCCCGGCGTGGGGTCCGACCCCTGCCCGGTCAGTGTTTTTGACCCGCGCTATCCGGCCCGGCCCCCGATCCAGTTCGCGACTGACGCGCGAGACGCTTATCGCCGGATAACCGGTTGCGGCCGCCGCTCGGATGTCGCGATCGCTCCGGAAAATCGGCCGAAGGAAACTTCTCGACGGCCGCGCCAAGGAAAATTAATTTTCGGCTCGCCGCTCCGCGTCTACGATTGTTAGATATTTATTTAACCGATCCGTCGCGGCGGCTCGAACCCGACGGCTCCGGCCGATGGGGTTCATTTTGTATGAAAATAGACCCCAAACATTTCGAATCGAGATATTGACAAATTCTTCTACAATACCTCGACATTTGTTTTCAAAATGGATTTATTGTCAAGAATTATTCGAGAAAAATCAAAAACATGAAGTCCCAAATATAACCCCATCGGCACGGCTAGGTTAAAGATCGTTTGCAATGCATAAAAATACATCCTTGGACAAACAAAGCGACGAATTCATTCAGTAAACGTTGTTCCAAAAAAAGCAATATTTTTACACGAATTATTCTTTCTTACGCAATCCCCAGAAACAAAAAAATATTATCAATTATTATCACTTATATGCGTATATTATCAAGTAGCGATGAATAGATTTATTTTCTTAATTAAAATACATAAATATGTGAATAATATTTTGTATAATTTGTTAATTGAATTTTCATTATTACAATTTTTACACGATTTTTTAATTCACGGAAATAAATCTTAAATTTTTCCATAAATTTACTTTTTACATGTTTATGAAACTTATCCAGCGTGTAAAAAATAATAGTACTAATAATAATAAATAAAAGTAATCCCATCAGATGCATCATACACCTACTAACATTTTTTTCATCTCATCATCATCTAAACACTTTTAGAATCCCCATTTTTGGTATAACGATTAGCTCCATTTTTTTCCACAATGCTAACAAAACGTCTTCGCAAATAAGACGTCGCATTAATCATGTCCAGCGAATACAGAGGCTTAGGCATCACAAAGATATTGTTTTTAACCAAAAAATAAATCACCGAGTACACCAAAACTTTTTCGACACCCAACAATTGTCAATTTGCTAATATTAACCAATGTCATAGCTTGTAGGTAACATACTATTAGTTTGATAATATAGTAGTAGTAGATAGTATTAAACTACCGGCGAAAGTCGATGAATTCTGGAAATTCTTTATGACACTGGCTAAGAGGATAGTGAGAGACTTATTACCCCCGCATCTTTAAAATATTTATTAAATATTTATATGAGTGAATGGCGTTTTTGAATTGTTTGTCATGCCATTCATTCATCGTCAAATAGTAAAAAATAAAATAAATAATATAAAAAATATCCAATATGGCTACAGATGTCTTCTTGGTACACCTACCAAGAGTATGGGGCTAGACTTCGATTCCTTGTCATAATCCATATTATTTATGTAGGTATATGACTTACGGTGAGTAAATTAAAAGGTTAGGAGTACATTAAAGAGGTATGACAGGTGGTTATTATCGAGTATTGTTTAAATTTATTTATTTTTCGTAACTTACCTAAAGATAAATAGGCTGAGATTGGATCGTGGAAATGGAGGATTATGACACTTTTCTATAAATTTATTTTATAGACGAACCAAGGGATTATGTCGCTCTCTGTCTTTGACGACGACCTTTTAACCGATCCGTTACGGCGGCTCGAAACTAACCCCGTCGTTCGAAGGGGGTCTATTTATAATAAATCTATTTAAAATAGACCCCCGAGCATTTCAAATCAAAATATTGGTGAATTCTTCGCCAATATATTGACATTTTTTAAAAAAATGTTATTCATGATATGCTACATAATTTGGTAGATTATTTTTTTACTATCAATATGAGGCATGAATGACATCACTCACGGCGATACCTCGTCGCGGACAGAGCTCTCTCTCGCCGACTACCGGCCGCCGAGTTCTCGCGGCACGTGTCACTAGTACGTTTCCCTCGCACTTGGCACATCGTACTAGATGCGAGCGAGAAAAAACATCACGCGCGTGGCAACAGAAGCGTATGTTGTTGTTTTAGTGTTAAGTTATTCTAGAAAAATCAAAAACTTCGGAACGTTAGATTGAAAGTGATATTGGAGGAAAAATCCATGCTAATCAGCAAGAGAGATGGAGGAAAAGCTTTACACACCATACTCAATTGTTTACGGTCTGCTTTGGGGGAAAAAACTATCATTTTATAAACAGTCATGTCTGAGGATCGTGATCATTCTTGTTCGGAAAATTCTTGATTTTGTCTCTCCGGGACTCTGCATTCTGTATCCCGCATCGCAACTACTACGGTGAAGACTGTGGCGGTCTTCGCTTGGTCGCTCCAGCGTCCTTATACGTTTCCAACGCTACGAGCTTCTCCAGGCTATCGCTTCTTCTGGCGAGATGCCCAATCTATCGAAGAATCCTTTTGAGATATATGGTCGAAAGTCAGTCTTCTTTGTAGTTCCCCATTCCTTCTAGGACAGACACGGTTGTGCGTTTAGCGGTCCATGGTATTCTCAGCAGATTTGTCGCCAGCACCACATTTCAAAGGCGTCAATTTTCTTTTTCATATGTTCCTTTATGGTCCAGGTTTCTACGTCGTAATTAAAAATCGAGAATCCGCACTAAACGTTTTTTTGGCTTTTTGGATATCCCCCTGTTTTTCCAAATCGTTGATAGCTTTGATATCGCATATTAATCTCCGACTTACAATTTCCGTTACTCGTAAGTAGTGATCCGAGATAAAGAAACTCTTTAACCCTCTCCAGATCCGGAAGATTAACAGATCTGAATATAGTTTTAGTAATGTTGATCTCGAGTCCTAGTTTCTTACTTTCACAGATAACTTTTTTGAGCAGATCGGCCATTTCTTCGTCATTAGTGGCTATCATTGTCGTATCTAAAACCGGCCTTCCTAGTTTTCAAGAGTTTTTCTCATGATATACTCCTGGCTGGATGGTATATTTTACATATTTTGTTCCTTGCACAACTTTTTGAAAAATCTTCATTTTTGAAGGGAAATTCGATCCAGCTATTGAAAATTTCTTCCAGTCCAAACCTATCAAATTTTATTAGGAATGAATTGATAAGCTATAAAACTGGGCATATTTTTACCATGTTCAGCATCTATAGCTAAAAAAAATCAGCCGTATAGTGAAAGTATAATCGAAATTGTTAAATAACGATAACAAAACCGTGCAATATTTAATTGTCTAATTAATTCTGACATAAAGATTAGCGAATCAAATCCTAAATTGTTTTAATCTAACACTGAAAAAATCTGGTATCTCTGTGAAAGTGTAAAATTCTAGCGAGTTAGATCTAGATATGTTATCCACGAATAGATTATACTTATTGCCATGCACAGATAGTGAGAAGCGTCAATTGGAGAATGTGTGTGCGTCCCATGGCTACGTCGATGTTTTCACAAGGGAACAAAGGTCGCTGTGAGCAACAGCGTATCGACCTTCATTCCCATATGAAAGATAGCAGCGGTCCACGCCGATGTAACCGACTGGTCTCGTTGCACGCGCTGTTCGCATGATGTTGCCGAGCGGAGGTGTGGTCCGTATATTTTTACGCGCACGTAATCGATGACGCTCTAGAAATACCCAAAAACCGTACCCAGAAACGGCAATACTTCGATGCAGTTTCGACCGTGCTACGCAGATCTAGCATAGCGATTGTTTCTGTTTGTTTTTGCTACAATTGTTTGTATGTTTTCTCGAATTTATTTGCGTCGAACGTTTGGTGGGAAACGTGATGGAAATCGCAATGTTGTTGTGAGGCGACTGGCACGCAGTGGTCGCGTGCAAGTTGTTTGCTCGGAGCGGGAGGTGTGGCACGGCGGTTTATTTTTGATGCGTGCCACATAGCGACTCTGACTAAATCGTGTCCTCATCAAGTCAAGCACCAACCTTCACAGATTGCGACGACCAAAACAATGGACGGCACGTCCGCAGCCCACCTCGATTCGAAACTAACCGCGCCTCTGTATTCTCTCTATCCACGGTGGCCATGTATTTCACAAACAATAATTGATTGTTTTTAATTATTAAATTAATCAGATTATGCCCGTGTGGCTTACGTGCTTTTTATCGCGTGATCTGCAAAACATTATTACCTGGCCATCGTTTTATGCGTCACAAACAAAGACTACAAAACCATGGGATAGATTCCAGCATATTAAATTCGCCGTGGGATTAAATAAACGAGTAATAGAATATGTCTCTTATCAATAGAGTAAGTGAATCAATTAAAACAGTTCATTACGCACATAGTAACACATAAAATGTAAAAGGAATTTTCTTTGTTGTCCTCTGAATCAGCAATAATTTTTACTCAATTACCTCAATAGCTACCGTCGTAAATAGAAATTTGGAGATGAGAATTCTTATTGAAAAAAAATTGTGCACATGATTTTTGGCCGCCCGTATTTTTTATAAATAATTCAATTCTCAATTTATAGTATATCGTGGATGAAAAAATATTTAAATTTTCTACGGCAGGGATTCACAGACTTTTTGAGCCGAGGGCCGCACTGACTCACTGTGACTAATGGGCGGGGCGCCAAAAAATAACATAAACAACATTTATAAATCACATTTTAACTTGAGGCAAAAACCTGCTAATATTTTAAATAATTAAAATATTGAAAAAATTACTGTGGTGGATCAAAAGAAAAAAATATATAAAAACAAAGAACCACGCAACGAGAATAAGATCCGCTGCAGCGTGTAAAAATTTTATATTTAATAAAAAATTGAAGAAAATTCTCGTCCATATACACTTCAAAGATGCAGCACCTCCAAGCAAATTGGGAAAACATATATTATTTGCTAGCCACAAGGCTCTCACTCGCTGAGGGCATTGATGGCATTTTCAGATTCCTCGAATGGCACTCGAGGCAAAAAGAACCTTGAAGCCCTACATGAAGTGAGGCCCCACTTCGTGTCCATATCGCGGGGACCCGAAGCCGTCTTGGTATGCGGTTTTTTGTAAAGAATTTTCCTCTCTTGGCCATTGCTGGCATTGGACATAATCTTCTACCCTGTTGGTACCGGATATTACCCTCTTGACTGTGTCCAGGCAGATAGGAGGGGATTTGTCTAGGTATTCGCTTATTCTCTTCTCTAAGGCGTTGTCTGCTTATAACGAGTCACAAGTGACAAGTAGGGAACGATCACACACATACATCTATATAGATATACAGAGGCATACATATGCACATCTACCCAAAACGAGTCTCAAGTAGCAAGTCGCAAGTAATTATTAACCCTGTCACGCGATAGCAATCCTTTCATCATGGGAAAGACCTCCTAAGAAAGTGGTCCCCTAGAAAGAAGGAAGAGAAGCGAAAGTATCAAGACTAGACCGATTATTGGTCAACAGATTAGGGTTTGCCTTCCCAAGGCATTCTGGCTCTGTGGTGAGAAATCCGTTAGAAACCAGATTTGTTTATGCACATAAGAATATGGACATACATGTACATATTTTTTCATATATAATATGTCTAATAATGTGTCTATTGATTATGTACAAGAATATATAAATATAATTTATATTTATTAATATGTACGGTGCATACGCGGGCAGTGTTTCGTCGCGCGATGTGGTGCAAGAGCGCTATCTGCTTTTCAGCGCTATCAGCGTATTGGACGGATGTGAGTTGGTAGCGGAGTACGGGGGAGGGGGGGTCTCACCACTAAGCCCCGTTTCGCGCTGCGACTCGGTGCAGTCATACTGACTCACTTTGAATCACATACCGCTATGGCAAGTGCGTACCAATTGCCCTGCGGGCCGCAACGTGCGTTACTGATATACAGGATATTGTTTCAGCATCTAAAGTTTAAAAAACACAACATTAAATGCTTCGAAATCATAGAATATATCAATCGCCAAAATAAACACCCGGCGAAATTGATTATATTATCATTTCAAAAATATTAGAATTTTTTATAAATTCTTCTGTGATTCGAGGAATGAGATAAGCTATTTTTTTCAGTCAGAAGACTTGTCGACAATGATTATTTTAAATATTTCAAATGCCATTTAAAAATCGTTTTTTCCTATCGATCAATACACGGACCAGTGGATGTTATAAATATTTTACCCATAAAAAAGTTCAATAAAGATTCTAAAGATGCGGGTGTAATGAGTCTCTCACACTTACATTTGATTATTTAAAATATTATAAAGCTTTTTAGTTTAATCCGGTAGATGTTGCAATTTATTACGCCCTTTATATTCTTTAAAAAAAATGTGATCAAGTGATTGCATAGTACACATAGACATGATAAAAAAATCTAGAAGAAACTCGTTGAAGTAAAAAAACCGACGCATTTGATTTTAATCAGATCTTCACCTACATTTCAGGTCGCAATACTTGCATCACTTCCTTGTTCAAATCAATCACTTTTTTCAATTTATTACATAACTAATATAAATCAAGTTTTTACGTATATAATATAGTATCCGGAAAGAAATCCATTTTTAGACGTACTCCTGTTTGAGTTCAGTTTGTGTGCAGAAACGTTGAAATAAACATCTTTGTATGATATCTCTTTGTTGTATTATTCGTCAGCGTTAGTGTTTATGTCATAAATTAAATTTATTCTTGAGGGTAAAATGTCAAAGCCTAAAAGCAATGAAGATCATATTCGTCACTGCATGCAGGTTTTTATGATAAACGCCGCCAAGGCCGCAAAAACCATCAACGAGATTTATGGATTAGTGGTGAATAAAAACATATGTTTATTTTGGTTTTGGGGATTTAAACCGGATGTTAGGGGATTACAGTACACCCCTAAATCAGAAATACCTTTAAAAATTAATGAAAAGATGCTTAAATCTTTAATTGAATCCGATTTTATTAGAAGAATTATCACAAAAACTCGTATCTTCAACGTCGACAAAATATTTGGGTGCCGCATGAACTGGCCGAGCATAACAAAGAATAACGGAAGGACGTGTGCAAACTTTTGTTTGCGAATAAATAACCTCTGCATAGTTTAACATTATCTTTCCGATAAACAAACACTAGTTCCAACCTCAAAGCCAGGATTATCAGTTCTTTTATGCATTTGATAGAATATGAGTGGAATTATTTACTATAGATTTGAACCAAGTGAAACCATAACTGCGACTAGTCCTGACTGAAAATATATGTCAATTTTGGTTTTGACGATTTAAATCGGGTATTACAGGACGCCTCTAAATCAGGAAGACCTTCAAAGTTCGATAAACACATGCTGAAATCTATGATTGAATCTGATCCTTGCCAAGCTATAGATGAATTATC
>JAGXCT010037237.1:0-34044 GCA_022495035.1 Philopotamus ludificatus | reverse complement strand
AGACTGACTCACCGAACCCCTGGGGTTCGATCGAACCCAGGTTAAGAACCACTGTGCTAGAGTGCCACCCTGTCTCAAACGCAAAAATTTCCAACAACTAAATACACAGAGCACATTCAATTGAACCCCATCGGTAAAGTCAGCAGGATGGGAATTTAATGCCACCCGAGTTGTTCCTCAACAACAAAGTACACCGCGACAACAAGTGTAGAAAAATAATGCATTTCTTTCCAAACATTTTTTTAGACTTTTTCAAATAATTACCTCCAAAAACATGAATTATTAATTATCAATTATAAGCCACTTTTCAGTAATTTGTTCAATTTGTTTAGTGAGCAAGGGATGCCTCACTCTAATCTTAACTTCTAATTTTCCGCCGACAGTCTTACGACCGTCCATCAACTAAAACAAAAACATATTTATTAAAATTGCGCAATAATATATTGATTAAATCCATTTTTTAAATGCACTTACATCGAACGATTCATGCAATACCGTCTGGGTTTCCAAGGGTTGCAGTTTGATACTGACGGTGCCTATCAGCGAGTCACGTGAAAAGAGACCACTGAAACATGACAATGGGCAACTGCAGGATAGTCCGCAACACCTAACAAACACACACACAACATGCTATCGTACTATCGCATTCGTTCAATACTGCAACTTGGCATTTATGAACTTTTGTTCTTTAAGCGAAAATGATGAGAATGAATTGCAAAAAAAATAAAAAATAAAAAAAAATAAAAAAATAAAAAATGTGTGGAGTGTAGTATTGAACATTTAAAAAAATTAAAGATATTTTTTTATTGAACAAAAATACACTACAATTGATAAAATCGAATGATGTGCACAGTGATGTAAGATGAAGATTTTTCTATGTACTATTTTAAGTAAAATTTATAATAATGTATAAGTTTTTCAATAAGAGAGATTTTTTATATAAATTTAAAGCAAGATGTACAATTCTACTTCGTGCTAAAGGATTAATCAAAATGTAAATAAATTTACGGTTGTATGTTAAATATTTGAATAAAATATTATTGAACGAACGGATAACATGTATTATTTTTGATTAAAATGCATCTTAAAACTAAGTTATTTAATAGTAAGCAGTGTTTTTTTGTAAATTTATATTAAAGTGGTAATAGCAAAAAATTAAGAGCAAACCAATAAATATTTAAAACAGCAGCAAAAATAAAGCAAAGAAAGAGGGCATGCATCCTAAAATTATTTAAATAAAAAAATAAGTATAGAAATTAGTCATAGTACCATAAAGAAGCGAAATAGATGATAATGGTGATTAGAAAAAATGATATATAATAATGAGAATTAGACTTGATCTTCTTCATTAGTATTAAATTAATTTGCAGCATCACTGTCATTCAATCATTTTTATCTTCAGATTTATATACACCTCATCCTTTTTTACCTGACTTTACTTATATTTGATGTTTTGGATGGCAGTTCATTTATTTCAATAGATAATTCATTTTTACGTTATTATTTCTTAAAAAACTGAGTAATTCCAAATGAAAATGCATGTTTTTTTTTTATTTGACTACGATTGACGGATGGCATAACAGAAAGATTCCAATGAGTCATAACCCATATAAAGAAAGGGCAATGAGTCACTCACACTAATATTCCCCTCCAGTGTCAAAACACGACACTAATTAATTATTTATTGAAATTTTTATATTATCTGTTTTATAATTATTTATTCATACGCAGATGGCATTAAATTAATTAATTCTAAAGCGCCAAAAAACCTACATAAATATGTTTTTTATAAAACATGCGGAGGTAATGGGTCTCTTCCACTTACGTACCCCCTGACCAGTGTTATAAAGAATTCCTGCAATCATAGTCTTCGTCGGACACTTATCCGACTACTAACTTAGCTCATCCGCGGTTAACTTACATTATCGTAATAATATGCATGTTACCTACAAGCCATAACACTGGTTAAAAACCTTATGGCTAGACTGTATTCAAAGAAAAATATCTTTCACAAGATGTCCTTAATTTTTTTAAATAAGAATTTAAAAGTGTAGATATACTGTTGAGTTATTTCTCAAACAGACGTTGGATAACAAAGACTTAATTAAAATCCCTTACACAAATATCGAGTTAGATCATGCCAGTAACGAGGAGGTAAAAGAATTATCGCTTGATTTTTTACATTTTATTTTAGACGCCATTACTGAAACCAATCTACCAGGTAAAAACGAAAAAGGTGAATTCATTTATTCCTGTTCATATCCTTTTATGAATAATAATATTATGTATAAAATTAAAGTAATATGAGTATTATTAATATTACGTTATGATTATATTTAATGATAATTCATGATAATAAGAGAAAAAATAAGCATATGAGTGATATGCATATTTAAGAAATACACAATTAATAAAGCTCTATAGTGCACGCTTATTATATTCAGTGAATTAGATATTTAAAAAAAATAACTTGTAAGCATCTTTCTGATCACATTGAATAATCGACATTATATAAATCTCATTTTGTTTCAAAACATACCCGCGGGAATACACTTCTAATTTTATAGCGCCTCTTTTAAAAACTCTTAAACATGGCCGCTGTGATCTATTTATGGGTAAAACGATAACGGCATTATACTCGGGACTATTTGTATTTTTAATCAATGATGTTTTATCTCGCACAGGTACTTCCTATGTAAATGTAAAAAATATATTACAATAATATTCCATAACGTTCAATAGTAAAATGATATTTACCTGTGGATAAGGAAATTCATATCTCACGAATGTATCTACGTCTTTAGGATTGGGAACGTTGTAATTTATTCCTCTGACGATTGTAAGCTCCAAGTCATTGTCCGTAAGATCGGTGCACGATTGAACAATATTAAATTGCTTTGTTTCGTAATGGAATTTAGGCGTATCAAGATCCATTCTGAAACAAATAATATTAGGCAACGTAATTAATCATATTCAATTAATAGGTCAAGTCATCAATTAGATATGCTAACGATATTATCATACATTGATAGTTACCAGTGAAGAAAAAATGGCTGAACTGCTCAAAAGAATTGAACGCAAAAACAAGATTGTGTTAATCAATAGGACCTATCTATCAGCTACCCAGATCCGCTAATATCCCTACTTATGAGTGACGGAAATTGTGAGCCAGAAATAAGAAGGCAAATTGAGTTGGCTAAAAATGTAATGTTAAAGCTGTCTACAATTTGGAAAAATAGGGGCATTTCCAAAAAGACAAAGAATTTATGTCCTGAAGAAATAGTGAACGAAAATGACGAGAAACTCTTGACTACATGTTTCAAATGGATTCTTCAATACTTTGGACATCTCACTAGAAGAAACGATAGCCGGGGTCTATTTACAATGGAAAATAGACCCCAAGCAATAATTAATTCTTCATCAATATCGTGATTTAATGATTATTTACATTTGTTCTTTAGACTTTTTTAGACTAATACAAAAAGTTTGTGACATATAGGATTTATATTAAAAATGTTATTCCATAAAAAACAAAAACTTCGGCATGGGTAGATTAAAGCGATTCTGTCCAAAAATGGTCACAATCCTCCGACATGAGGGTGCCGACTCACGAAGAAGAATATTTATCAATATTATATATGACCTTCTCCTAGCTAACAAGCAGCTCATCAATTCTTTCCTCAGAAAATTTGATTGGTTTGGACCTGAAGAAATTATCGATAGCCTGATTAACTTAACCTCTTCAAAAATTAAGGTTTTTACATTAAAAAAATGAAGTAATGCATAGAAAAGGTGGAAGTCTGTCATGGCAAAATCCGAAGAGTAAGGTGGATGTGATAATACAAATCAACAGGCTCAAGAATCTAATTTAGTCTCACATGGTCGAGTAAAAGAATGACGCTCTTAAGAATAACGATTGAAGAATGCATTTTGTGGTCTCTTGGATTCTTTGAAGCTTTGAACATGTGTATTTACAGTAATCGTTTAATTTGATTTCAACTACTCCTAATGGATTAAACCTTGATGATCCAACCATCTATAAAATATAATCTTCTTTCCGTGTTTGCTTCCGAATCTGGTGGGGGTGCTTAATCTTTTCTGCCGTCTCTCCTGTTGATCGGGGTAAATTTTGCGTTAGATTCTAATATCGCTTTTAAAAGGTCTTCATCAAAGTCAGAAGAGTGACTTGCTTTAAGTTCGACTTGTCATGTCTCTAGAATGAAAATGAACCATTCAAGTTCTAACTGCCCAATCGATTATTTATCCATCACCGCATACATTGAATATTTTTCAGCTGACGTCGTGACACTATTGCCTCGTTATAATTCCCAAGGCATCACATGATAAATATGCACATTTTGACTCTCCATTTTAAGGGTTAGAAACAACACTTTAATTTAATGTTCACCACACAAAATAAATGACAAAAGACCAACAGATCCCTTATCTATTTAGTAAAAGCAATGGCTTGCTTATCCCGTTGACTCATATGAGTGATTCATGACTCGACCTAATATTTATTTAAATATACCTTTTTGCATGTTTGATAACATCCAAGTCTTGTTTTACAGCGAGAGCGAGATGTTCAAACCGATTTGTCCCCGCCACATCACCCAAGCATTTGTGATGATCGCGTGTAGTTATACAAAGCTTTAGCTGTTTAGTTAATTGTTCTTCTAATCGAGTTAGAATACCTCCAGACTCATCGTCTCCAGCGGCACAATCGTCAGAATTTATTACATCATAACTACTGAAACTGTCATAACTACATAATGAAATATAAATAAGTGTCAATAGTTTATTTTATATTAAAGTGTTGAAATATTTGTTGAAATCTACCTATCCTCTAATTCTTGTTTAGCTTGCGGTGGTATCGGAACTGTAGACAAATCCACAGGTAAACCACATCTGGCAGCTTCTAATAATGGATCAATTCCTTTTGCATACCGCAAGTACTCCTTTGCTTCTTTAATCTCGCCTAATAGGTTGTAAAACAATTGATATGAATCTTTGAATTATATATCTAATAAATATATATCGAATATAAACCTTTTTTCTTGGATTCCAAGGCGGCTTCTTTGAATTCTTGTTGTCTTTTGAGTAGTATATTGAGTTGTTTATCAACATGGCAGGTACTTATGTGGTTACCCATTTTTCTTACAGAATTAGAGCGACCGGTGTTAGCAAGTTTACCGGGTTTATCGTCGCCAGATGACGGCGGTGGATCAGGCTAGAATTATAAATACATTTTTCATACAATTGATAAAATCTTAAATATATTTATAAGATGGAGATGTGTACCTGCGATGGAGTTGGAGCTGGAGCCGGTTCGGGGACCGGAGCTGGAGCCCCAGGTATCGGAGCATATCCAGGTGGTGTTGGAAGTTCATCAAAAGGAATAGGTTTACCAGCTGCATGTAATTTTATTGCTTGTTGATACTGTTTAACGATTCTACCCATTCTTCTAGCTTTAGAACTGTTTCCGGCTTCAGCAGCAGCTGCTTCTTGTTGCTATAATTAAAATGTTAAAAAATACTTATCAGTGTGTCTTTATTTTATAAATATAAAAAAAAAAATTACAAACCATCATTTGACAATGCTTAGTTTTATAAATCTGATCGACGACTCTAGTTAGTTTTTAAATAAGACAATTGATATAAATGGTTAGATTATTAGATTATGATTATCTTAAATTATTAGACTCCGCGAGGACAACACAACCTCTCCGTCCGAGAACTAATTTCTCAATAAAATCGATTCAGGCGAGCCAATAAATGATTCAATATTTGAACTGCTTAAAGGAATGCGTTCATAATCACCAACTCAAAGATCCTATTTCACACTGTTATTGAATATGAGCTCTGGCATTTTTTCGTTATAGTCATTTTTACTGTCTATTTTCTGTTAGATTTAAAATGCTAGCTTTATATACATGATTCTCACTAGGTTGTAGTTATTTTCAGTAAATATGTGAAAATTTTTGAAATGGATATTGAAATGATGAAAAAAAAATACGATGCGGTAAATTAAATATCATGTTTAAATTTTTAAGATTTTTCGACTAAATATACGACAAATTGTGTAAAAAATCTAAACCACGATTTAAATTCTTTTAGAAATTATTAACATTTTACATGGTCTTTTGCCTCATCTGTAAAAGTTTAATTTTTCGAGATGCAGCAAGATTGCTTTCCAGCTTCGATATATTGTTTAAATATAAGGAAAAAAAAACATACTTTATATAATTCAAATCGTTGTTGGAGTGCTTCCGCGGCGGAACTTGCCGTTATTAGAGCAGGAGCAATCTGTGGTGCATCATTATCGGAATTATCTTCTAAAAATGAAATTATTAATGCATATTTTTTACTTTACTATTATTAACCCTTAAAACTCGTATTTTTTTTCCAAATGGGGTAGCGCCAACTCGTATGTTCAGTTTCTCTCTCTGCTGGTGCAGGTGCAGCTGCTGTATTGCGAGCTGCAGGTGGACCTGGCATGTTACTCAGATCGACAGATTGCCCTTTTTTAATCGCATTTATTATAGCTTGAAATTGTTTCATGATCTTCATGTATTCCATTGCAGTTGCATTGTCACCTTTTCCCTTAGCAGATAGGGCTTCGTGCTTATATTGCGATGAACGTTCTGTAATAAAATTCATAGATAAATATTATACGATTTAAATGTAGATTTCATGAATTTACAATTACCATATAATATTTTAAGAGTATTTTGTGTTTCCTCGTCGAGTTCTATCTCTGTAGATGGTTCTCCAGTATTATCCGTTTCGTTTACGACTGGTGATACGGGAGGAATTACGTTGGTTTCTTCTTGTTGTACTATTGGTTCTTGTTTATTAACACTAACAGGCGGTGGTATATCGTCATCACTTATTTGTTTGCCAGCTTTTGCTTGTTTTAACTGATCTTTGAGAGTTTTAAGACCTCTTCCAAATCTAATAAAAAGAGAGCCGATTTAAAGCCATATTGCCAAAAAATAAGATCAATATATTTATATAAAATAATACCTTCTAGCACGAGTACTATCACTGCCATCTTTAGCATTTTGTTCCGCAGTTGCATACATTTTAATTCTCTCTTCTAGCATTGTTACCAAATTACCGGCATTAGCAGAAGTTGGAATAGGCGGAGCTGGTCTTGTTGCGATTGAAGGTTCAGCTGTAGTTTCGCTAGATTCGTCATGTATTGTCAATTCAGATAATTCATTTAATAGATCAGGATCCATTTCGCCATCTACATATTATATATTGTTTTTAAATAATGCACATATTAATAGGCAAAATTTCACATTTTACCTGAAACATCTTCATCTGACGGAATGTCTCTTAAGCTATCGGCTATTAAATTATCCAAGTCCGCAGCTGGCATTAGTTTTGGTTTAGCTTTCGCTTTAGGTTTCGGTCTAGTGGATCCACCGGATATAGCAGCAAGTTCGGCTTCTAAATCGCTGTCACCATCAGACCCACCAAGGTCATCCATGTCGTTTGTTACATCAAGCAATCCAAACTATCAAATTAAATTATTTAGAATTAATTCTAAGAATAGTTAAAATTTGATGTTTAGCCATTTACAGATCGATAGCTTGGAAAATTACATAAATAAATTCTACTAATTGGAATCTAACAGTATAATTATTGTCTCGACTAGATGTACATATGCAATAATGATAAATAATAAACATATCTCAATAAATAATTAAAATGCTTAAATATCCTGGACACTAAAGAAGAAGCAGGAGTAAAGTTTCATATCACTAAAATGAGAGTGCTCAGGTGAATGACTGGAGCCATTCAAAAAGACGAAGTCCAAAATAAACACATGAAAGGGAATGAGACAAGAGAGTATACTCCGCTGGTATGGAAATGTATACTGGAGAGACGATGACTACATAGTGAAGCACATTTTAAAAATTACAGTTCCGGGAAGCAGTAAGCAAGGAAACTTCATAAGAGAAGATCTCGGAAATCCGGCAGACCATAGCTTGTCACAGAACAATCTTGAAACAGCTGGTTGAAAAATCTGACAGCATGTGATTAGGATGTAGAAAGAGGATGAATAAATAAAAATATTCAAAATAATATTTGGCATTATAAATATGTAATAAATAAATATTATCTATTTCTAATGACTTCTAAAAGTGAATAAGACTAATGAAGTACGCAATAATAAACAACATAGGATGTGTGATATTAAAGTAGAAGCATTTTAATTCAAAGCCATTTTATGGTTAAAAAAATTAAGGAAAAACCTGTGAAAGAGTATCGGCGCCTCCGCGAGTCCGGGGGCGAGCCCTCTGACGTCCTGCCATGGCGCTGACAGCAACTGTCACTTAATTATGGCACAAACAACTGAAAAAACGGCCATTCACACCATGACTCATTTCTAAAGAAATAGATAATATGATCTAATCAATGTGCTAAAAATTGATTAGCATGGATTTCTAAAATCTGAAATGATTTAAAAATATTATTTTTTTGTACTAAACTGGACGTCGAATCGCAATCGAGCTGCGTTTACGTTTGTAGAAATTCCATTTTGCAATTATGGAATATATTTTGTATATAAAGTATATTATGTATATGTATATAAAGACTCGGATTTTTTTACTGCGAAAATGTGTAGTTTTGATTTTCCTAAAACATTATAGGTTTTTCTGATAAAATTTCAATATACAGGGCAGGTTTCTTTTGAGAATTTGTAATCTCGGAAATTGGAAATGGAAAATAACCATTCAAATCAAGTTTTTATTGTTTCATTATAGGCGCAACAGCCCTATTGTAGAGCCCTGGCCTCATCCGACACCCTTCTCCATTTTATCCAGTCTGCTGCAACGTCACTCCATCTTCTAAGTTTCAATGATGCAGTGTCCCTCTGTACACAGTCCAACCACGTCAGCCTTGGTCTTCCTTTCCTCCGGGGACAGGAAGGCTTGTTAACCATAACAAGCGACTGTCCCGTATCCTTGACACGTGACCGGCCCCCCGGAGTCTAGCCACTCTTACGACAGCTGTGACCGGTATATCCTCGTATAGTTGGTATAGCTCCTCGTTGCTTCGGATATCATCTCAAAGCCCGACATTCAAATCCGTATGTTAAGACGAGCCTGATGGGGATCATGTATAGCATGACTTTAGTCTTCCCTGAGAGGATTCTCGACCGTAGATGCTGTTGAAGCCCAAGTAGCACCGGTTTCCCAGCGTAGTTCTTCTTCGTACTTCCAAATCGGTTTCAATGTTATGTGTAATAAGTGAGCGGAGATATGTGAGGTCCTGGACGGCCTCGAAGCTGTACTCTTCCACTCATAAGGGTTCAAGGATTCGTCCTTGACATAAGTACAAATATATTTAAGTCAAAATATATGCCATATTTTGACTTGGTCTTGGTTTTTATTGTTTACAACATGTAATTATCGAAAATTGTGGTCGAGATAAATAAATAAAACAAAGAGAATAGTTATTTTATCACAATTTAATAGAAATTTAGCAATTTGGTAAATACAATTTAGCAATTTATATATGACTGAATTAAAAAATAAAACATATTAGCGTATAGATATTTATGTGTAATTTTTTAAAACAGCAATTCAATCATATTGACATAGATGTAAAAAAAAATACTTAAAACAATTACACATCATGAGATAACAATATTAAATAATACTACAAGATGTTAATTCTGCAATTTAATTCAATATTTCCAACATCACAATAAGAATATTGATTTGTGATTCTGACAGATATATTTAGCATTTACCAGTTGGACTTAATAACAAAAACTTACGCAGCAATTCCAATTGAATGAAAACGTTAGTTACATGCAATATTTTTAAATATATTCAATTACATCCATTTTAATAAAACGAATGAAAGATTGTTGGGTTTGAATATCGTTCAAAAATAGTAACGGATATTAATTAAGCT
Organism: Philopotamus ludificatus; assembly: GCA_022495035.1. NCBI lineage: Eukaryota > Metazoa > Arthropoda > Insecta > Trichoptera > Philopotamidae > Philopotamus > Philopotamus ludificatus. The sequence continues at coordinate 24,106 of JAGXCT010037237.1, read as the reverse complement.
ACTACAATCAGCTAAATTCAGTTCAAATAAAGAAATGAATAAATAATATAATTAATATATCTAAGCCACCAGTTAAAAGCTAATCACAAAGCCTTAAATTAATATTTCTGCATAAATTTTACCCATGGCATCAAAAACGATTGGAATTTTACTAATACCGCTTGTCAAGATAACTTTTCAATCAATATTCTTTTCACTTATAATTAAAAATAAATATTCTATATTATAATCTGAGTTTACCTCTAAGTATTTTTAAATACCAAATATAATTCAACTGCGATATTGTATTCACATTTAACAAGTTCAAATATTAGAGGATTATTTTTATTCGATTGATGTTTGGATGTTACGCCAATTTAGCCCTCCTTGTTCGATATATTCCCAAAATTTAGTTAAGTTGAGCCGCACATGTTTACCAATCTATATGTCCCAAATATATATTTATTGGAAACAATGACTCGTTTCGTATAGCTGCTCTAATCATCATATCAAAATTAATAGAAAAAAATTACATTCGTATAAAAAATATTTAAAAACAATAAAAATATCAGAATGGGTCAATTATTTTGAAAATAATAAACGAAGAATTATGCCAAATTAATATATTGTAATCGACGGAATTGCGAGGAATTAAATCAACTTGACATGGCACACAAGATTACTATTGTGGTGACGGTAATTTATATTTTCATCTTAAACGTTTTATGGATCGAAATTGGAGAATCAACAAAATTATTTTAACATATATTTTTTAAACTTAAAAAGGCATTCGTTGCCGGATATTAAAAAAATTAAGATACAACTCATACATGACAAGAATTTAATTTATAATTATCTTAATCTAGAAATGTGTTTGATTCTTGTTTGTACAAAAAGTGACTTTTGTGCATCATCGTTTGTCTTGTTTGGGGATGCATTGCACATTGTTTTCACATGTCTTCACGGAAGATCACTCACATAACCCCCATCACAAGTGATACCTGAGGCTGATTTTACAGCCATGTGAAGATATTTTAAAAACCGACAGTCCCAAGATATAGATCGTGCAATAGCGATTCTCTCCTACACATTGGTCATATTTTAAAGAATAAATATTAGAAGTAATAATTATATAAAACGGGAAGTCAATACAGATTTCAAAAAAATCAGCGTACAGAGGCACCGAGTTAAGGCCCCATTTTCATCATCGCCGCATGGTTTCAAACAACTTGAATCAAAAATACATTGAGAATCGCAATATTGAAAGTCTATTCCGATAATTTAGAGTTTGCAATGATATGCCAATATTATGTAAGTATACGATGATAATTTGAAAAATACGAATTTGCAGAGAAAAATAAGTCTTTTAGGAAATGTTCGTAAAACAAAATACGGATCAAAGACAAAAAATAAATATTAATTTGCTATAACTATATATAATCGAATATTATACACATTATACAGATGATGATTGGTAAGAGGGTTATAGTAGTTCAATTAACAATCTGATGCGTTGAGGTCTATCGTAGGCAGTTTTTTAGCTCTCGTCAGCCGATCCAGTTCGGCCGCTGCGTCCGATCGTACGGCAGCTTTGTCCGGCGGAGTCGGCGATAGCGGTGCGTCGGGGGCTGCCGGCGAGCGTGGAGATCCGGGACCTATGGCTCCGCCGCCTGGTGAACCAGTCTTTTTATATAAGAGAGAATTGAAGAAATTGGCGAGAACTCCCTCGCCACCTAGCGTATTGGAAGATCCTACGGCCATTTTTCCACCGTCCAACTGAAATAATAAAAAAAATATGTATTAGATTGGTTCGAAAGTTGTTAACGTTTTAGCGGTGATTATTAAAAAATGGTCGTCTTGAAACCTTTTTTTATAATTGCTTCGAAAATAGAGAAAAATAAATCATTTACAACATTATCGACTCTTAACACTTGTTAAGTGTATACAGAATGTGCCATGGAAATTTAACGCGCCATATGTTTTAAGTAATCTGTCATGGAGGCTAGAAATAAAAACCATCCGAAGGGAGTCTTTCATAGACTCCAAGCATTTCATGACAAGATATTGATGAAGAATTCATCAATATCTTGAAATTTTTTATTAAAAATGGATTATTCTAAAAATAAAAATAGTAATTCATGATGTGCTACATAATTTGGATTTTTTAACTAATCAATAAGACGCGTAAATGACATGCCCACTCGACAATGTCTCATCGCAGACTGAGCACCCTCCGACGCAGAGCTCTTACCGCATGTGTCATTCGCACATTTCACTCTCACTCGACACATCGTACCGGATGTGAGCGAAAAAAAAACGATTTCTCTTAAGGTCGACAGAATAAGATTTTTCCTGAGGTTGGGACGATTGGAATCCTCCTGAAGTTAGCAAGATTGGATTCCTCCTAAGTTTGGCATGATTAGATTCCTCCTAAGTTTGGCTGAACTAGATTTATCCTAAGGTTAACAGAAATGGATTTCTCCCAAGGATGGCAGAGCTGAATTCTTCCTAAGGTTGGTGGAATTAGATTATTCCAGAGGTTGGCAGAACTGGATTTCTAGTGTAGTATTTTAAGGTGTAGTGTAAATATTTTGAGGAGAGGTCTCGAGATGGAATTCTCCTGGGGCCTCTCAAGTGGCAAATCTACCACTACAACAAGCAAGGGTTGCATAATGATCAGATAATAAATGAAAAATAAGAAATAGCGGACAATCCTATATAAGCAGAAAAGGCAAGGAAGTAACGAATAAAAGAAGACCACAAGAGGTTAGTCGAATAATATGGCAACTAACGAACATATATAATTATATTGAAACTATATTTTACACAAGTAATTTGTTTGTTTTATGCAAGAGCTGTGGAATAATGTTGTAACTGCATTCCCAGACCACGTTATTCCACATGTTTATGTTGTGTTTTATGTTTATTAGTTGTTTTGAATATAAATTGGTAATTTTTGATTTCATTATCGACACTGATTAAGAAAAGTATTTTTCTTAATCAGTGGCATACAAAAAAATTATTAGTTTCTTCCCTTAAATTTTTAGGTATGGAATAAGTAAGTTAGTCGATGAATCGAATTTAAAAATAAATATTACCTTTTTAGGAGAGCTTTGAGAATTTATTTGTCCAGGTTGACGACTTGATGATCGAAGCGGTGATTCTCCTCGCGGAGCATGCGGTGATCCACCGCCCGGCTGTCCGCCGGGTGTTAAACCTCCGCTACCTTGCAAAATAAGGAGTTGTCTTTGCAAGAACGTTTGTTCATCCTCGGCATGAACTTCGGCTTCCCGATTCGATCCGCTCTAAGCATTAAAAACGACAATTAGCAATAAATATTTTCCTAACAATACATACTCGATAAATATTACCTTTCGCGTAACTGGTTGAGCAATAACGTCCCTATAATAATCATCAGGTTTACAAGTGTGCATATTTTCATATAAAATACTAATTTTTTTCAAAGTATCCCAGCCAGCTGGACTATAAAACAAAATACAACGGTTAAAACAATTAATATTGCAATAGAATAATGCATTATTACAATTTTATTTACATGAGTACAGCATCCTTTTCTACGACCAATGCGGGAGTTCTAAACGGTAATGCATATATTTTATGAGTAAGATATTTATATAATAAATCACAATTTTTATCTTCTTTTGCGCTCGTGTAAAACAAAGCTGCACCGTATTGAAGGCAAAAACGTCTTATCCATTGCTGCATAAAATCGAAATGTTCATCTCGAAAATCGTGTTCCTTTTCTAACGTAGTCATATAATCGGTCTGATTAAATAAAATAAATATTATATATAAAAAAAAACATTGATTATATATGAAATGGATAAGGTCGATTACCTTTGTGACTACAACTACTATATCCAAGCCCAGATTTTTGGTTAAAACGGATTCTGGCATAGGCATGCCGTCATCGTGATCACCGTTCAGATCGATTTCATCGTTAAGATTTCTCGAAGATCTCTTCATGGGTGAGCCAGCCTGTTCCATTTCATCACCAGGTTCTGTATACTGTTGCCACGATCTTACACATTTGTGTCGAGCCTCCTGTCGTTGATCTGTCGATAAGATGCAATGAGCTGATTATGAAATCATTCATTACTAAAATTTGTTTGCAAAATATATGACATACCATTGCTGATCGGCAATTTATCTAAGTGGTCTCCTAGAATTGAAGCCCAACTTTGTAATTGTTCTAATAGGCCCCATGGTGTGGTCATAGCCACTGTGAGGATGACAAGAGTATGAGGGAATGTTTTTTCGTTTAAAGCAAATCTTAATAAATGAGTGTGTCCAAGATCTCCATCTAGAACCCAAACGCTTAATCGAGTGTGATCTGAAAACAAAAAATATTTAAGTAACTTAAATACATAGAACCGGCATTTTCCGATTATTTTGTACACGAGTGTTGTTTAATAATACATTTTTGAAACGGGTGAAATAAGAATAATAATTACCGTCTCGGTATTCATCTCTCACATCAATATAGGCATATTCTAAACCAGAGCCTTTTTTTGGATCTTCCACACCTTGGAGTTTAGCAATTAGCGTCGTTTTACCGGATTCATTGTCACCGAGAACGAGCACGTTCTTGCATGTGGAAAGTTTTGTATTTCCCTGATTTTGAACTTCTTCCAATATAGATGACCTTTAAAAATATAAATTATTAATTATAACTTGACCTTTCAATATATTCATTTAGTTTTAAAGAATATCATCATGGTAAAATTGAGAAAAGATTACAATTTTATGGAATATCTATGTTTTTTATTATGATCGATATGCAATCGTCTATTATTATCGATGGCATGGATGTTTAAAATTTTATAAAAACATCTAATATAAATAAATAAATCAATAAACAATTAATACAAGGGAACGCTGATCTATCATTGTTGCAATTTCTTTTTTACAATCCCATTCAAACCCCTATAAGAACTATTTCCTCGATCTATCATCTTAAAATTCTAATTCCATGATACATTTTATCCTGAATGAAAGTTTTTGTCGAACATTTGTCATGATATTCTGTGCATTTATAGCATTAAAGGATTTGTTTCATAATACTTATCTGGCCTATGCATTGAGAATATCAAGATAATTAAAGACGAGAAGCTGTTATGTAAACAAACAAAAAAATGGCATAGATTTCTAAATTCCTGGACCGGACGTATGATTATTGTTATTAATTGTGCCAGTATCCTGGTACGTAGTCGGAGATTATCCCTAAGTATAAAGATGAACGTATAAATTATCAAAAGCCGTGAGAAAAAAAATTAGAACACTAGCTGAGACACTGAAAATAATTCAATAGGATGAAAGATATCTAGTAAAAAAATGAGTTGATATAGCAATATTACTGGAATTCTTTTTGGATCCTTTAAAACCGATGATTCGCAGTTCCACTGTATTACTATATCACAACCCCTGACAAAAAAAATCATAATTATTTTTAACAAAAATATATTGTTACTATTTTATTGCGTATTAGTTTTTAGTGTAATATTTATCTCTAGGGAAGACTGAAATTGTGCCCTAGTTTTAATTTTGAATGATAAGATTGACACACATTCAATAAATATAAACATGAACTAATTCGTGCTCATTTAATTGTTTATTATAAAAAAATGCACTGACAAATTGTAATCTTCAAAAGCGATCCATATGTGACTACATATTTCTGTGACTAATATGTCCACCATTGACACATAAGATACGCCGTTATATATATATTTAAAGTTTTCGATTAATTATATCTAAAAATATTCTGTGGAATCGAAAAGGGTTGCCATAATAAAAAAAATGTGACGTTTTGACATAACATTCCAAAAAATGAGACTTGGCATAAAGTAAGACCATAATCAAGGATTTGTGACAATCCTTATCAGTCAAAATGGTTTTTGAAAAGTGCACGCTACACGTGTGGGGCGCGGCCGAGCCGGAGCCACTGCTGCGCTGGCTCGTCTGCCATGACTCATACTTGACATTTAAGGTTATGAGAGGAGCGGGGCGGGGCAGGGCGGGAAGGGGGCTCGCACCAGAGGTTGTCCCTCGGAGGCGCGCGCGGCGCGGCGGCCTGCTCCATGTCGCCGCGCCGCCCAGGCCCGGCCTAACTGTACTTGTTGTCTATGCCACCACTGGCGCACTGGTGCCAACACACCGACACGACACCGATACGGTGTTCTTTGTCTTGTCTTTGTTTTCCCCTTTCGATGATTTTCATATTTTAGTGATCTATTATCTTGAATGAAACCATTATTTAAAATTCGAGTTGGAATTCTATTAGAAATTTTAAAATAGAGAATGATTGAATAAAACTTTGTACACGATCGATCGTTGGGAGTTTTCTATAATGTTTTATTAAAAAAGTGCACTAGAATTTATTCATATTATGTTAAATATTAAAATGTATAACACTTTACATTTTTATTGGCGATTTTAGACACGTTATTGTATGTAACCGTCTCAATCATATAAATAAAAGATATACAATGAATAAATCAGGGCTTCGAACCGAATTAAACAAAATCGAAACTGAACCATGAAAAAAAATTAATTTATTTTGGTTTGGTACATATTCAAACACACGCATCAATAAAATCTTACTCTCCAGTTGATTTGTTTATTTCTTTGCATTGTATATAATTAAACAACATATATCTTATCAGTGGTACGATCATCGTCAATCGAATGAATTTTTAGTACACGTTGCTGATTTTTATTGCTCTTTTACATATAAAAAAAACATATTTTATTTCAGATGTGTTTTATATACATCATTTTTTTATTTTGTATGTAAATATAATTGTGTATATAATACATAATATTTGAAAATAATCCAAAGTAAATTCATGCAACAATTACTTTAGGATCCCCTTGTAAATCAATACATCTCTTTCGTCTGATGATTAACGCCTACATGAACCAACACATACAATATGTTAAAAACTTTAGTTAATTTTTAGGGGAAAGTAATTTAGATTATTTTGCGGAAAATAAATGGGTGAAATTCATTTTTATTGTTTAAAAAAAATGTTACAAAAAAAATGTCCAATATCCATGTGAAGTGGACATTTTTATTGTATGAAGTTAGTTCTCATGGCTTGTATATCTGTCTTGAGGACTCCTGTGTAAAGGATTTTTGAGGCATACATATATGTGTGCCCGCCAGTTCTATGTGTTAATAAAATTGCAACAAAACAGAATGAAAACTGCAACCGAAATGTAAACAATTAAACATGTAGTGGTTAAAAAAAGCATTTTTCATCTATTAAGTATTCGAATCTCGTTTGAAATTGGTTGCAGTTCTTTAGCAATGGAAAAACATTCAGAAATTACGGCATCAGCTCTTTGTTTGCATTGTTCCCGTATGATGCCTTCTTCATTTCTTAGTTGATTTAAATTTTTTTGCCACCTAAAAAACATAATTATATAATTACACGAATGCATTTATATACATTAAATTCACAATGAAAACGAAATAAAAATAATATTATAAGAAAAAAATAAAATAATTACTGTAAATCCTGTTGGGTCCAGTGTGCGAGCTTTTCTTTAGCATTCGACAGAGCACTTTCTTCTTTCATTTTCTTTTCCTGCAATTTAACTCGCCGAGCATTGAGTGCTTCCTTTGCAGATTTAGCAGCTAATATTTTTGATTTCTTTAATTCGATTTGTTTTTCTATATTAGGCATTGACGATTCAAGTGAGTTGGCTTGTTCTTTAAACTGATTCTGGATAGAAAGAAAGTATTAAGAGGCAAATATTCACTATTATGTTCACGTCTCTTATTACTTACAGCTTTAAGTTTAATCTGTTGCAGATGTGTAACTTCAGAATCTTTTTGGTGTTGTTTATCATGCAATCGTTTTTCTGTTTCATTCAATATTTCTTTCAACATACCACTTGTATTTTTTATACTTTCTGGTGTTTTTTCAGATAATAATTCTCTACAAATACAGAAAGGTGGTAAAAATTTGATTTTTAAAATTGACATAAATAAATATATTTTTATATTAGCTCATTGCATCCGGGGGTCGTGGATTTCATGTCAAAAGCATTTTGTATATTACACGCTAGCCAAATTTTGGTGCCTCATGTTTGGCCGCAATTCACCCCATGGGCAATGTGTTAATAAAATAAAAAATAAAACCTTTGCTTTAGCATATATGTAGTAAGATCTTGATTAAGGGATGAACTAACTGTCATTAATAATTTGTTTACTGATAAGCTAGCCATCAATGTCTTTTTTTGTTCTGCTACTAATTCAATGTCTTTTCCAAAATTAAGCTAATTGAAAAAAAATAGTACTTTATATTAAATATATAAAAAAAATCGCACATTTATAGTCATTAATACCTTTTCCATTTCTGACAATATATCGTGATCACCGTCAGCACCTTCGTTCAAAAGATCCACCTCCTTTAAAATATTTTCACGTTCGTCCAGAGTCATTTTTTGATTGGACAATTGAACGCGCAATGTTGCTATTCGATTTCTAAAAGAAGAAATTACATTACAGTAATATTTATAGTGTATAAAATAATTAAGAAGAATCGACTTTCATACTCGAATTCCGAAATATGATTTTTGACATGATTCATTTTATTTCTTTCGTTTTCTAAATTATTTTCAGTCACGGAAAAATCATGTGACAACTCCATTTTAAGTTCTCGCAAATGTCTTGCTTTCCCGTGTAAAGTTGTAGATTCAGTATCAAGAGTATTATTAATTTGTTTCATTTTCTCCAAAGTAGCCACAATTTCATCCTTTTTGTTTCTCAATTCTGTAAAAGTTAACGATAATTAATTGGGAAGATAATAAAATGTTTTATATATAATCAAATGTTTTAATTTGGGAGCTTTTGACCGATCTATCTGGGGGTCTATAAGAGACCCCAGTCATTTCAAGTCAAAATATTGATGAATTCTTCTTCAATATCTTGAATTTATTTTAAAAATGAATTATTCCAATAAAAAAAGTTATTCGACGATGTCCCGCTGCAGATTGAGGAAACGCCGCCGACTCAGAATTCTCGCGGCACATATCACTAGTACGTTTCACTTGCACTTGGCACATTGTACTGGATGTAAGCGAGAAAAAACATCGCTCACGTGGCAACAGAAATGAATATTGTTGGTTTTATTTGTTTCCCCGCAATTGCAGACAAAGGTCAGTCGATTATTCATAATATTTATTCTTTAGATTTTTTTAGACAAATACAAAAAGTTTGTTGACATGCAGGATTTATATTAAAAAGGATTATTCGAGAAAAATCTTTTTTTTTATATTATTTTTATGGAATAAAATGGAAAACGTGGAATAAATATTTATCTGAAAACAACTCTGTTATAATGTGTTAACCAGCCTTCATATTTAATAGACAGACTGCCTTCTTTCTTATTCTTAAAGACAAACTGAAAACTTAAAAGGGAGACATTTTTCCAACATTAAGGAGATAAAGACAAAATCGTCGAAAGACTTCGAAGATTAAAAAAAACCTATTTGAGAGAGCTAGAAAATTAACTATTTTGTAGGGAACAAAATTAAAATCAAGGAATAAATAATAAAAAAAATAAAATAATTCTACCATTCAAGTGTTTTAAGTTATCTTCGTTATTCTCTTCAGAGATGTTATTTAAAAACTTTAAATCTTCAATGAATTTATCGGTGACGGCAGCAAAATCTGAATTATCTTGAAAACTACGAAAGAACATTGAATAAATTAATTTAATTTAAACATTGATTACTGCAAAAAAATATTAAACTCACTGTCGCCATGTTTCAAAATAATATTCGTGTCTCAACGAGAGTATTTTTCCATTTTGATCATCTCCATATAATTTTACACAATCCATAGATTGATGTATTTTCTCCTAAAAATAAATCGTATTATCGGATACGTTTTAAAAAAAAATATAAATAGATATTTCCAAGAAAAAAAAATTTTATTGACCTGATGATCGGCAAAATCGATGAGATAGGAAAGAAACGCCAAGACATTCGGGTAGGAGTGCATGGCGTTGACGGATTTCAACCACGATTTACTCATTACTCCGGGATATAAAAATTTTTGAGCTATTTGTGGTAGCTAGTAAGAAAAATATAATATTATTCAGAAATAAATATTATTAGTTATGTAAGTTAAATATTTTTTTTCAAATTGTAACGAACCTTAATCAAATAATTGCTTGCGTTGACTTCGAAACGATTTCCGGCACATTTATTTAGCAAATGATTTGTGATATCGAGGAACAAACGAATTGTGATCGGACGAAGGGGTGCTGCACTTGTAGGTAAGACGGATTGAAAATCATTATCTTCCTTTAATCTCGAAACAATATGAGCCTCGGTTGCTCTAAGCCATGATTGATCAGTCACCGGTCTGAAATTATGAATATAAATCATTAATAAAATAATTATAAATGAAAAATGTAAAAATAAAATTAAATAATTAATAATTTAAAAATAAATTATTTTTTATCAAAATAACGAATACCTTCTGTCTTTATTTGGAAGAGCTGATAAAATTTTTTCAATTATATGACGTTGTGTTCTTGTGCGTTCAGATGAAGGGGTACGTGCTCGACTTACCTAATAAAAGTACAGATATATAATTATATTACATATAAATATTTAATATTCATTAAACTTACTCTATGAATAATCATAGAGTAAGTTTAATGAATATTACATATAAATATTTAATATTCATTAAACTTACTCTATGATTATTCATAGACGACATTGGTGTAATTAATGAGTCCTTTGAATGAAAACCTCTAGATAACGGAGTTTCCAAATTGGAATTCATCATTGTATTTGGTCGACGCTGTTCATAAAAACAATAATTTATTAATATGAAATGGAATGGAAATTAAATCATTTTTCGTACCTGGAAATTGGGACGTTGAGCAGATTGCGGCCTTGGTTTGTGATAAATCATGGTGTGTCTATTTGATTCAGCGCTTCTATTTCGGATGCCAGCTGAGGTGGACCGATTGACGCTTCTAGATCCCGATGCCTGTACATTATCCAATAGTTTTACTCCAGATACTCTGTCCATAAAATTACTATGAATTGTGAGTCTAGGTAAATTCGATTTCCTAATTTGGTCACTCCTGGAGGTTAAATGGATATAAAAATTAATACATTTTGAATAACTTCATAAATAATGTGATATTCTAACATTGAAAAATATTAACAATATTTTTCAAATGCTTACCTAGATCTTCTTCCTCCAATGTTCAATTGTTCAAGCCGTAGTGGTTTCTGGTGGTCGGACATTTTTACTAATAATTAAAAAAAAAACAAAAATATGAATTTATAATCAAGTATTTTATGTAATATGATCTATATTTCATTGGTACATTCAATATTTTTTACATCAAATTAATGTCATATTGACATAAAATCGTTATATTATTATTTACATTTGAATTGTCAAGAGCTTTAAAATATCAACAATGTTGACATTTTCACATTATTTTAAATCATAAACTCAGTGTCATCTGCTCTAAAATACAATTTAGGCCTTCCTCCGAATATCCGTCACAATGAGTGTCCCGAATCAGCTCTACAACATTTTATTTTTAATCCAAAATTTAAACGAAGTGCTTGTTGTAAATATTTAATGGTAGAATGAATAATTATTATGTTGAGTGTGTTAAATTAGAAGACATTTACCAACAGTTTAATAAAATACGCTTAAATAACTCTGATCTGTCAAACGTCGCGGCGGACAGTGAAACACCAACAAATTTAAACAGACAAGCGGTTGACGCACGGGTCTAAACACGCAAGTATCTGAGCATATTTTTAAAAATACATATTTTAGTTGCATTTAAAATTCTCATATCCACTGATATGCCTTTCTGTATTTGGTTAAAAATGTCTAAAGAATAAATATTATAAATAATCATTGACCTTTATTGCCGCAATTGCGAAAAAAAAACATCATTATTTGATTTTGTTGCACAGGCGCGATGTTTTTCTCGCTCGCATCCGGTACGATGTGCTAGTGAAACGAATACTAGTGACATGTGCCGCGAGAATTTGGTAGTCGGTCTACCAGCGGCGTGTCCTTGCTGAGTGCGCTTCTCATTTACGGGTCATATTAATTAGTAAAAAAAAATCTAAAATATCGACCAATTTATGAAGCATATCATCAAATTATTTTTAATATTTTTATTTTTAGAATAATCCATTTTTTTAGCATTTTAAGTCAAGATATTGACAAATAATTCATCAATATCTCGACTTGAAATGCTTGGGGTCTATTTTCCATTATAAATAGATCTCCTTCGGACGATGCGATTGGTTTCGAGCCGCTGTGACAAATCTGTTAAAAAATTAGTATTATTTTGGTAAAATAATTTCTTGATATATAATTGATCATCCTTATAGTTTTAAAAATGTTGTCCTTTATTTTAAATTATGAGATATTTATTTTGACAAGAATAAAAATTATATTATTTTTATTCTAGCAACACTAACGCAGAAATGTCGAGAACAATCGAGAATATGTCAGTTGTCAGTAGCACTCGGCTGCTGCTTGTCGTAATATCTGCTGCAAATAATGTAGTGATTTTTTTGAGATAACATTTTGCTTGTTTATTTTTTTCATATCTTGTTAAATCTCATTTTTTTTTTTAGATTTGGCCTTAAATGATCAAAGTATAGATATTATTTATGAAACTGAAATGTGACATATCTGATGATATTACAAGCTCGATAATGGAAACTTGGGATAATTTTTCTACGGTTACCACCTTTGATACAGGTTGTTGCATCAATGTAATCTTATCTTAAATGATATGCTTCAAAAGAAAATAAATCCAAATGAATTTCACAACAATTAAAATTATTATATTAAAAATTTGCATATTTTGTTTTGATTTAAAAATGTTTGCAGGAGATTCTATTGACATTGATTTGTGCCGCCGATCAACAAAATTAATAAGAAGTAATGATGTAATAACTTATTCCCATTCTGTAACAACGCCTGTGAGTATATTAGTTCAATCACTGGTGAAAGAACTGTGTTCATTATTGGAGGACGATAACAAAAAAGCTACTCACCTTTATAACACAATATGTGAGAAACTACATCAGATGCAATTACTTGATGAATCTTATACGAAAGGCGAATTTGAAGACATGAGATATCAATACCAAAGGGCGTTCAATCATTTAGTAAAAATTACACAAGACTCCGATTTACCATTGATTTATCCCACGGCTTGGCCAATACAATCGATCAATTCACTATCAAGATATTGCAGAGAATTCGAAGAAGTATCGTTTATAGCAAAAGGAGGGTTTGGAAAAGTGTATAAAGCAAAAAATCGTTTAGATGAAATTGAATATGCAGTTAAAAAAGTAGTAATCAAAGCAAACGACTTAGAAGATACGCTATCTAAACATTTAAATGAAGTAAAAACTCTGGCTAGCTTATCTCATCCTAATATCGTTCCTTATAAATCTGCTTGGCTAGAACCACTTTTCAATCGGGGGCAAGTAAATGGCATAGAAGATATAGATGATGCTAGTGAAAATTTTAGTACTTCCGAGAATTCCGATTATTTATCTAAAAGTAAGACGGGATCAAAATTTGAAGTCACTTTTGACAGTAAAGAAGTTAACGACAACAATGTTATTATTCAAACTAATAAAACATCATTATATACTGACACTACGTCAGAGGAGTGCAAGGTTCTTTGTAAATTGAATAGTCGCGATAGTATGCTTAATAATTTGAGATCCGCTCATGTAGATCTCCAATGGGCAACACTATATATCCAAATGTCCCTCTGCGACAAAACATTGAAGACTTGGTTAGACGAAAGAAACTCCAGTTGCAATATAAATATTTATAAATTCAATTCTTCGCATTTTAAAGTGGTAATAGATATATTTACTCAGCTCGTAAATGGCATAAATTATATACACGATCAAGGTATAATACATCACGATATAAAGCCAACAAATATTTTTATTCAATTGGAACGGGGTCTAATTAGTTTACAACTCGCCGACTTTGGATTAGCCTGTCCGCTTCAACGACGACACAATTGCAAAACATTTGGCACGCCGTTATATGCCGCTCCCGAACAAATTGAGGGCATATGTCATGTAAAGGTAATAAACAACATCCTTTTTAATATTTTATTGTCAGCATAGAAAAGAAGTAATCCAATATTTTATTTTCAGAACGATTTATACAGCGTGGGATTTATATTGTAGAGTTGATTGAGTTCTTTAACACCTCAATGGAGAAAGATAAGACTTTTAGAATGTTGCGTGAAGGATCATTGCCCGTTCATGTAACAGCAAATTATCCAAAAATAGCAAACATCATAAGTAGCCTGACTGAAAAGAATGTGGACGATCGAATGGACACAGCTGAATTATTTTGTTTAATCAAAGTTCTACGCAACACCAATTCTGAAACGGTATCATCACTGAAAAAGAAATTGGAAGAAAGAGATGATGTGATTGAAGCCAAAGACAAAGAAATTTCTAGGCTACAAGAGTTATTAACGAAAAATAATATTTCATATTGAAATTATTTATCCGATTAGATACTTAATTTTGTAGGTTAATTTGAAGAAAATGCTCGACTTGGATTGTAATTATTATTTGTTTTAGATCTGACTGCATTTAATGTGTACTTGATTTCAAAGCAAGGCTTATGAATTAAATGAAATGGTTTTTATTGTTAAAATGTGCCAACATCTATAGTGCTAAAAATACGTGCCGTTTTGCACCAATTTTAAAAATGCATTAAATAAATGGGTGCAACTTTGTATTGTTTTTTTTTCTATTCAATTTTGAACAATCATCGTTCAGTTTATTCTGAGCAGTACCGAATTCAAAAGTTGTTAAGAAAGCCGTGCTGTGCCGGTGTGGTATATTTTTTTGATTTTACCGCAAGTTTTGTGATTTTACTCAAATAATCCTTTTAATTTAAATCCTATATATCAGAAACTTTTGTATTTGTCTAAAAGTCTGAAGAACAAATGTTATAAATAATCATTGACCTTTATTGCCCGCAATTTGAAAAAAAAATAAAAACAACAATATTCGCTTCTGTTGCCACGAGGGCGATGTTTTTTCTTGCTCTCATCTGATATGATGTGCCGAGTGTGAGTGACACATGCTGTTAGAGCTCAGTCTGTGGCCAGACATCGTCTAGTGCGGATGCGTCATATTAACGTTTATCATGAATAACTATTTTATCTATATTCTCAGAATCGATTTTTAAAAAAAATGTTAAGATATTGATGAAGAATATATTGTTTTAGAGTCGCTGTGACGAATGGGTTAATGTCCCTATATCAATTGGATAAGTAATACTTATTTTTATAGCATCTTATTATATGGCCTTAGTTGTTTTTGGACGTAGATGATCTACTTGTTTTTGTCTTCCTTAAATGTCTCTATTTTTGGTAATCTGGAACAATTCTGGAGCTCTCAATACAGTCCAGTTACAGATCCGTAGAGTACAGTAGTAGAGCCACCATGACAGTTTCTTTCTACCCAACCATCGTTAACCTTCCATGAAGAAGACGAAACTTTGGTCCACGATATGATGTATTCAAAATACTCAATTTTATCGTGTAGAAGGTAGCTGTCATTCCTTATGATGAAGGATCAGTTGACAGAAGGAATAATATAAGATTGTAATTAAACGAACTTTGTTTAAGTAGTAAAAATAATAAGGTATTTTATTGAATATTTACAAATTAATGAAAATATTTATAAAAATCATTTAAAAATGCATAAAGTACAATTGCATAGTCTCTTAACATCTCAATATTTGAAAATATTAAAATTGTCAATTTAATAACGATAGTAGTCTGGTTTAAATGGACCTTCAATAGGAATATTAAGATATGCAGCCTGTTTTGGGGTTAATTTAGTGAGTTTTACTCCCAAATGATCCAAATGTAAAGCAGCAACCTCCTCATCTAATTTTTTAGGAAGAACATGTACTCCTACTGGATATTGCTTAGGATTTGTCCACAATTCAATTTGTGCCAAAACTTGATTAGTGAACGAGTTTGACATGACAAACGAAGAATGGCCGGTGGCGCAGCCGAGGTTAACTAATCGCCCTTCCGCCAATAAGATGATGTGGTTTCCATTCTTCAGCTTGTAACGATCTACTTGCGGTTTAATATTATCTTTAGTGGAATTCTTTTCCAACCACGCAACGTCAATTTCACAATCAAAATGACCAATATTGCACACGATACTATCGTCTCGCATGACACTGAAGTGCTCGGCTCTAATGATATCTTCGCAACCTGTAGCTGTGACGTATATTTGAGCTTCCTTTACCGCTTCTTCCATCGTCGTAACTTCAAATCCTTCCATGGCTGCTTGAAGTGCATTTATTGGATCAATCTCAGTAACCAATACTCTGCCACCGAAGTTTCTGAGAGAATGGGCACAACCTTTGCCGACGTCACCGTAACCGGCTACTGCGCAAACCTTTCCGGCAATCATTACGTCGGTTGCCCGTTTAATACCATCGACTAATGATTCTCTGCATCCGTATAGATTATCGAATTTGCTCTTTGTCACAGAATCGTTAACGTTGATTGCTGGTGTTTTTAATACACCATTTTTGAACATTTTATAAAGGTTATGAACGCCAGTTGTTGTCTCTTCGCTGATTCCTTGAATTCCGGGTAGATATTGAGGATATTTTGTGTAAACTAAATTAGTGAGATCTCCACCATCGTCTAAAATCATATTCAGGGGCTGCAAAGTAAAAATAAACATAAATTTGAATATAATACATGAAATGTATATGCAATCAATGATAAAAATTTACCTGGCCGTTGGAGAAAATGAGGGTTTGTTCAATACACCAGTTGTATTCTTCTTCTGTTTCTCCTTTCCAGGCATAAACAGGAATACCTGCTGCAGCAATAGCAGCGGCGGCATGATCTTGTGTGCTGAATATGTTACAACTTGACCATTGCACCTTAAAACATGAATTAATATTTAATCGTCAATCATGTTATAATTGAAATAAAATCGAATATAACGCATATTGTGTATAAAACCAGAACGCGGCATTCATCCTGATCCAAAATCGGTCAGATGTTAGGTTCTCTTTCGTTTTCTGTACGGAATAGTGTCGTGAATGATTACAGAAAATGTGAACAAGCTACTAGAACAGTGGTTCTTAACCTTGTTGGAGGTACTGAACCCCACCAGTTTCATAATGCGCGTTCACCGAATCCTTATATCACACGTTGATTTTTCATAATATCGTACAATAAGTCGAAGATTGTGTTTGGCCTCCGAACCTGGGAGACTGATCACCGAACCCCTGGGGTTCGAACGAACCCAGGCTAAGAACCACTGTACTAGAACCCTATGAAAGAATACCATTTCCTTGTTCAGGGTTTCAAATAATTATTTAATGATCATCAATATCCGTTAACAGATGAGGGACAAAAAAATATAAATTGTTCTTCTTTTTCTAGAGTATTAGATAAAATTGGGAAAAAAATTATCGATGTTTTAAAATTGTTAATGGCCATGACCCCTGTGGTGTGACTTTTTTTAATCTACATTACAACGATCCTAAAAATATAATAAAGATGACCTTTGTAGACAATGTATGATCTTAAAATTTTATCATTTAAATATGTACGTACAGACAATGAGCGTTTTATTAAAATAAAATTAAATATATATATACCCCAATTCTTTCAAGGTTTCGATTAAAACTCGGTTTGAACAGTCATGTAGACAACCGGCAATCCTAGCACCTTTAAATTTGCAATGGACCATATTTTCTTCTGCAAGCCATTAATCCAGGCATTTCATTTTCTGCCATGATTAATTCCTTGCGGCCCCATTCGGCCAGCGAAAAGTCGGCTGGAAATATAAAAAAATATATAACGTAAAAATGTTATAATTTTACTTTATGGCAATTTATTTGTAAAATTGACGATAAAAATGTTTTTACGATGATTTTGTAAACATAATAATTTGTTATCTAAAGATTGCGAATAATATAATTATTTTAAAAAGGTCTCGTAAATAAAATTGTTTATTACATGTTTATATACGTTCAAGTCATTGCATAAAACACATTAATAATATCGAAAAAAAATTCAACCAATTTAAAATTACTATACATTATCGTAAAAAAATTGCAAGTCAGTTATAGATGTTATATTCATTCGGCGATTTTTTATGTAGCATTATATATTGAAGCTATAAAAAAGAACTTTTTTATATTGAAACTTCAACTGTTGTCTGCTAGGTTTTGTTCATTAAGCTATTGGTATTGGTAAGCTAGATGATAAAAACTGGTCGAGCATCAACTAAAAATCGTATATATATGCAATTTGTTGCTAAACGACTTATCTGCGAGTTATGATTCCGTTGAAATTAAACACGAGCAAATGTATGAACAATTATTATTTTTATGTAATTTACATTTAGGTAATTTAGGAAAATACATATTAATTTCATAATAGATATATAATGAGATGAAGATTGTTGAATTTTCCCCATCATAATTGTTCATTAATTATTTTTAATCATAATTAATTTCAGTTTTTTTTTCAATTTTAAAGTAATGTTGCATGTATTTTGGTAAATACTCTAGTGGATTAAGATTATCAGGGAATTTTATTGAAAAATTATTAATAAATAAGCATTACATTGGAGAAATAGTTTGTTATTTTGCTCTACGTGATTTACAAATAATAGCAAAAATAATTATTAACAGCAACATATACATTATATGAGTATTATAATTTTTATTGAAGAAAAATGTAAAGGTTAAGATAAGGTTAGAATATTTTAAAGATAAAATATGAATATGTACATCATAAAATAAATAAATTTATTAAAAAAAGTATATTTTAATGAAATAGATCATATACCATTCATTATTATATTACAATTGACAATAAATAACAATAAAAAATATTTATAGCATCTTAGATTTATTGAAGGACTTATGATCCGCAAATCTTTATGATAATAGTCGCATATTAAATTTAATTTAAAAGAATTTGCAGGAAAAAGAATATATTTTTGTGTAAAAAAGTGAGGTTAGTTTTTAATGTATTTTAAGAGCATAAAAATTATATATCATTAAAGGATTTCAAAAAATAATAATAGTTACAATATTATAGATTTACTCACCGACTTTGTATTGTGGCTTAGCCATGCTGTCGATAGAAATAGACGAGGAGACGAAAAGCGAGCCGGGCACGTGCGACGCTGATCGCTGAAGAACGACAAGAGGCGCCAAACCTAAAGCCGGTTCTACACTTATACTAACAACTCACACTAATAACGCGCATATAATATTGTAAACGCAAAAACAAGATTATTTAATTCAAACGGCTTAGTATAACAATTTTATTATGTCATATAATTAAAAAATAAAGAGTATTATTTACTGGGTTTATGGATAAATCTATATAAAATATAAAGCATCTAAATGCGTCATCACTATCAATAATAACCAATGACCTCCGGTGATTTTTTACAAACGGAAAACAAGATTTTTTTTTATTCTCTTATTACATTCCTGTCAATCAAGCAAACGTGTTTCATTAGATTATGTATTATATGTAAATTTATACATTTTTATCCTATAATTTATAATAAGTATTGAATTATGGTAATACAGCTCATTGATTAATATTAAAATTTTCAGTATATTACCACAATATTTTATTTCAATGAATTAATTAGAGTATGCTATGTAAAATTTAAAGATAATGCTCACATTTTTAATACTTTAAAGTCATCAAAATAATAAATCAAATTATTTAATTAAACATAATAAGATTTATTTAAACCATTGTTATGGCTTGTAGGTAACAAACAATCTGCAAGGAATATGTAAGTTAACCGCAAGTGAATTAAGTTAGTATTCAGATAGGGTAACCTTTCGGCGAAATCTATGAATTCTAGGAATTCTTTATAACACAAACTAGATAGGAATGTTAGTACGAAAGACTCATTACCTCTTCCCTGCATCTTTAAAATCTTTATCGAACCTTTATATGGGTGAGTGACGTTTTGGATTTTTTTTATCATGCTATTTGTTCGTCGTCAAATAAAATAATTTGTTATCATTATTGAAATCACGTCCGATTATGCTCGCAAAGGTCGCTATTGTTAGGACAATGCTGCCAACATTTTAGGGTTGGCTAATCTGGAATTATATGACAGCAGCTGTCAGGCATGCAGCTGTCATGTATTATTTAAACAATTGTTATGTATTGATTTATCCAAATCAACAGAAATAATTTTATCTCCGCAATGTTTCAGATCTCTCTTTATTTCAGTTGAAGGAAATATTGGGTCAGCTAAACACCGAAGAAGTTGATTGAACTTGTCCGTTCATGTGTTAGGTTATCTAGTAAAAATCTAATTAATTTGTATTGACTTTAAAATAGTAGAGAATAATTTCAAGTCCGTAATCGTAATTAAATATATATTGCTCTAAAAATATAAATAATATATATATTTTATTAAGAAAATATTTATATACAACGCATAATAATGTGTAAGATGTAAGACCTAAATCTAGCATTACCCAAGAATTCCCCCTCTTATCAGACCTTCATCCTGATCTATATTTCCCACCTAAAATCAGAAAGAGGAAGTGTATGTAAAAGCAATTGTATATAATAGATTCGATCACTTTGTATCAATATTATCGCAGCTTTGAAAATTTTTATGTTGATATTTAATAACGATAGAAGTCTGGTTTAAACGGTCCATCAATGGGAATATTAAGATACGCAGCCTGGTTTTGTGTGAGTTTAGTGAGTTTTACACCCATATGATCCAAATGTAAATAAGCAACTTCCTCATCTAATTTTTTAGGAAGAACATGTACTCCTACTGGATATTGGTTAATATTTGTCCACAATTCAATTTGTGCCAAAACTTGATTAGTGAACGAGTTTGACATGACAAACGAAGAATGGCCGGTGGCGCAGCCGAGGTTAACTAATCGCCCTTCCGCCAATAAGATGATGTGGTTTCCATTCTTCAGCTTGTAACGATCTACTTGCGGTTTAATATTATCTTTAGTGGAATTCTTTTCCAACCACGCAACGTCAATTTCACAATCAAAATGACCAATATTGCACACGATACTATCGTCTCGCATGACACTGAAGTGCTCGGCTCTAATGATATCTTCGCAACCTGTAGCTGTGACGTATATTTGAGCTTCCTTTACCGCTTCTTCCATCGTCGTAACTTCAAATCCTTCCATGGCTGCTTGAAGTGCATTTATTGGATCAATCTCAGTAACCAATACTCTGCCACCGAAGTTTCTGAGAGAATGGGCACAACCTTTGCCGACGTCACCGTAACCGGCTACTGCGCAAACCTTTCCGGCAATCATTACGTCGGTTGCCCGTTTAATACCATCGACTAATGATTCTCTGCATCCGTACAGATTATCAAATTTGCTTTTTGTGACAGAATCGTTGACACTGATCGCTGGTGTTTTCAGAATACTTTTTTTGCACATTTTATAAAGGTTATAAGCACCGGTTGTAGTTTGTTCGCTGATTCCTTTAATTCCAGATAGATATTGTGGATATTTTTTATAAACCAAATTAACGAGTTCTCCACCATCATCCAAAATCATATTCAGAGGCTGCAAAAAATACATCATTTTTATTATCATATATTAAGTGTACTTACTAAACGTATTGTAAATCAAAGATAAAAAAATTGCCTGGCCATCGGAGAAAACGAGAGTTTGTTCAATACACCAGATGAATTCTTCTTTTGTTTCTCCTTTTCAAGCATAGACTGGTATACCTGCTGCAGCTAGAGCTGCAGCCGCATGATCTTCTGTGCTGAATATATCACAACTTGACCATTGCACCTACAATAATATTTAATTCATGTGTTCAAGAAAAAAACCAAATATAATTAGTATTGTGTAAAATATACATACATTGTATATAGAAACTCTAATAGAGTTTCATTAGCAAATACTTGAGTTGAAAAGGTGATTGGAATTCATTTGGACCTAGAAAGTACTTAAGAGGTTGAGATTAGCCAAATGACATATGCCCTACCTTATTGTGTACAAAAAAGCTTTAAGATGTGAATAGATATGCTTCACATTAGTTACATAAAAAAATAATAGCTAACATGACATACTTGTTAGTGGACAAAGCTCAGAATGATGAATATAAAATATGTTCATTTACATTACAATGATCTCTAAAATATAATAAAGATGACTTGTGTAGACAATGTATGATCTTCATATTTTGTCTTTGAAATATGTTATATAGATTATGAGTATTTTTATACAAATGTAATGGAATATATATAGAGAGAGGAAAAAATCTTGGAAACTCGGCTTAGGTCCCCACAGTAAGGACACAAAAGGAGAGCCCTCGCGTACTAAATCAATTATTAATTATATATTCTCCCTCGATAGCTGCAACTTTCTAGTAATTATAATATGCCATTTGCATAAAAATCATTTGATTTGGATAAAAAATAGACATAGAGTTCTGTTTTCATTACTACGATATTCTTAAATTTTTTGTTCGATAAAAAGTGATTTTATTCGTATTACTTTTATCCCAACTAATTTAGGTCTGGCATTATCGTGTTAAAAAAATACGTTTTATTTTTTGAATATTCTTGGTCTTTTTCCACGAATTGAATAGAACTGTGCTCTTATAATCTGGCCATATTTAATAATTTTACAATGAATAATTTCTTTACAATCCCACCGTACAGACAAAAGGATCTTTTTGACCATTAGTTTCAGTTTTGGTGTTGCCAATGGTACTTGCCCTTTAGTAAGCCACTAGTTTTCGCGACATTGGTTCGAGTACATAACTCACTTCTCATCCCCTGTCATAAGATGTCGAAGAACTTTCTTCTAATTTAATTAACTCTTGAGACATTTAACCAGTACAGATTTTCATGAAATGAAACAAAACTGACCATTAAAAATACAGTGTCAAAAGACGTCGTTTTCATTGGCTTTTTTATTTATTTATTTGACTACAATAGATGGATGGTATAATATAATGATCCAATGCGCCATTCACCCATATACAAATTCGTAAACGATTCTAAAGATGCAAGTGGAATGAGACTTTCACCTTTATATTTCTTCCAGTGTCAAACCACGACACTGGTTATTTTTTATATTAAAACAATGTGAACTTTGAAACATATATGACTTTAAAATACATACCTCGGCTCCCAATTCTTTTAAGGTTTCGACTAAAACTGCTGTTTGAACAGTTAAGTGTAGGCAGCCAGCTATTCTAGCACCTTTGAGAATTTTCATTGGACCATATTTTTTTTTGCAAGCCATTAATCCAGGCATTTCATTTTCTGCCATGATTAATGCCTTACGGCCCCATTCTCTCAACGAGAAGTCGGCTAGAAATAATAAGAAAAATATTCTAATTTATTAATGTAGACAGCAAACAACGCCATATCCAAGTGTTTCACATATATATTTTTAATTTTGATAAATAATGATTAAATTACATTTATGTCATTTTATGTAATAAATTCTGATGATAGCAAGGTTTTGATGATGATTTTACAATGGCAATAGTCTGTTATCTAAAGGTTGTAAATAACAAAATTAATTATAAACGTCTTGTAAATAAAATTATTTATTACACATTTATATATAAATAGAAAAATCAAGATATAAAATATATTTATTTATAATAGACAAGTGCTTCTTCGTATAATAGTTATATTTATGATTTATATGAAATAATAATAATGAAAATTTGTCGATATGGCTGTTATAGAAGAGACCTTATAAATCTACATATTTTTCTGAAGTATGTTTTTAAATCAAAAAAATATTATATCTTTTGAAACTAAAATATATTCATCCTCATTTTCGCTACTATCTTCAAATATTCTTACCCCTTTCTACGTAACCGGTCTTTAGAAGAACTGGTTAAATCAATTTCAGAATTGAGGGATAATCCGTGTTATCTTGAGTATTAGGGTTGTATTAGAAAATCCATGATTTATACTTCGATGTGTACTTCTTCATACTGTGCTCCATTTTTTTGCAGCTCTCTTT
>JAGXCT010037236.1:138057-195985 GCA_022495035.1 Philopotamus ludificatus | reverse complement strand
CCTATTATGTGGAACCTATCCCGACGTTATAGGGGGGTTTACTGTATACAGTTAACCTATAGAGCAGTAATACATCAAACAATTTTCCATTCATATATTTATAATGACCTTGCTTTATTTTTAGTTTGTTCACAGTAACATGTTATATTTTGTTGTCAACCAAAGGACATTGAACTTTATTTCTTGCGGCAATGTTTACGAAATATGAAATTTGACCTTGAAAATTTATCATTTTATAGAAAATGGCACTATAGAAGGGACTGTCGCCGAAAACTACTCTATAGCTGGAAGTGCTATAGGTGGGTTGATTATACAATTAATCTCTGTTCATCGCGACATTTAAAATATCAATATGGGGAAGTTTTTAAAGCAAGCAAAGGTTGGTTTGATCGGTTAAGAAAACAATCTAACTTGAATAGCGCTAAAATGATTAGCAAATTGGCTAGTGTAGACGTATCATCAGGTGAAAAACATCCAAGAGTTCCATGAAATGGTGGAAAGGGATTTTTTTAAAAACAAGGTGGGATCCTGTTGGACTCCTACTAGAAACAAAAGCCAACACGTACGTTTATATTCATAGAGAAGACTCCTATTAGATTTAAAGGAGCAAAGGATTAGTTAACCCTTCTTTACGGCGGAAATTTATCATTGTTGATCAGGAACTCCCTGTGCCATGAAAGCTGGTCAGCAATAAGCAATATATATAAATAGAATGCTCAGCAATAATGATTTATAAACTGATAAATACCTTATTAATGGAGATTTATGTTTTTCCAAGTCCCAAAATTTATTATTATCTAACAATTTAGTTTGATAATCGCACAGCCATTCCAAATGCTCATCTACAAGATTATCAATGAACAATTCATACGCTTGGAGTGTCATTACGATTGTTCTTTCATATATTGCTTCACATTCTTCTTGAGAATATATTCTGAAAAGAAACAAAACATGTGAAAAATTAATATGGTAAAAATTAGCAATATAGCAAATTTGTAATAGTAAATATTAGTACTTTGCATTCGAAAGCGTTGTAGGTGTATGCAAAATCAGATTATCATAAACGAAATTCATTATTTCCTTACGACAAAACATCATTACCTCAGGAACTTTTTGGGATGGAAACATTTTCTAAAAAGAAAAAAGCATATTTTAAAATTGATCGAGGACATATTTTTAAATTTAATGAAATTTATTTACGTCAAATGACTCCTTAGCCTGAGATTTAGCTGGCATGTATATATCGTACTGAGATGCAATCCAGACGGGAATAATTTGTTTCAAATATGGAGCAATACTTCTTCCGCATTTTGAGACGAGAGCGAAGTGAGCGATCTAAAATTTAAATAAAATCGTAACAAAAATAATAACATAAAATAAAATCGTAAAAAAACACTAATAAAATACCTGCGCAGCTTCTCTCACACGATGATTGCAATCAGCACTCAACTGTGAAAATAACTTTGGCCAAAACGATAGCGTTGTACACACTGTGGCTTCGTCCGAAAAATTGATCAAGGCGGTGAATTCATTGAGAGCCTATAAAACGATTAAATATAAATCATGCACACATATATATAAATATTTTAAATTATCAATAATTTTCGTCACCTTTAATTTTGTGGTCGGATCTTTTTTGCACATTTTCCTAAAGATAACTTGTATAGTTGGATCAAGGTTCGGATCGATGTTTTCATTGGAAGAAAATCCAGGCAAAACGGTAACGTATCCTCCATCGCGATCCGCAGAGAATCCAATGAACGATGGCAAATTAACACCTAGCTTTTCTGCACTTCTGCTGCTACTCGACGGCTACAATATAACAATTCGATATCAATTTTAACGAAATCCTAAAATATATGAAAATTAAGAGAGAATTAATTTAATATTTTTTTTTATATAACTGATAATCTTTGCCCAGATCATTTATCATCAGTTGTGAAATACTTTGAATAGATAAGAGGTTTGAATTAAAGGTATCGGAAAGTAGCAGGAGCATGGGGGCGAAGGCTAGGGCGGGGGCTTACTCGCGCATTGTTCTTGGTGCGCTGGGCCTGGCGCTGCTTGCCACTCATGCTGCAGCTGTTCTACGCGCTAGTGGAATAGTTTGCTTTGACAGCTCGACACAGAGATGCCAACCGCACCAATCTTGCATTTTCATAACGTTTCAAATAATGATCAGCTTTTATTTTTAAATATTTGTAATCCACGTTGATTTATATTATAAGATTTTTAAAAATTTTATGATTGAAAATTAATATTAAGTTATTCTTCACGTGAAAATGTAAAGAGTAAAATTTATTTTATTTATATATTTATTTGATGATGGATAAATGGCACAATAGAAAATTCTAAAGAGTCACTCGATCATATAAGATTTAATAAAGGTTTTAACCAGGGCTTCGGACCGTTACATTTCTGTTGGGTTTTCGTTCCGGCTTAATTTTTAAAAGAAATATAATTGTTTTTCAGTTTTCAGTTCAAGATTAATGATTTTTTAAATTTTGATTTTTTTTATTTGTAACAAAAATGTATAAAAAATCTTTTACTGGTGGGTATGGGTTGTAAATTACAATCAAATTATGATTGTTAAAGTTAATTGCCAATAAGCGCAGATAGTATTTCAGATGGGTGACCATTCTGAAGAATTCTGAGTGACACTAGTCAACAGAGAAGTGGGGTGGAGGCTGGCGACCTTTATTTCACAAAAAAATAATTGTCAAAAATATAAGCTGGAAAGCGAGCAGCAGCGCTCTTCAGTATAAAAAATCACTGCGGTGCAGAAGGCAACGGGAAACCACTGCACTATATATTCCCATGAAAACCATGTCCATGGAATCATGCACATGGTCACGATTCTCAGAATGAGGGAAAGTGGATTAATATCTTATATAAAAATATAATTATATGTAATCGCTTCTCGACTAAAAAAAAACAAAAAAAATGGGTTGTAAACTTCACATTCCTCCTGACCAGAGACAAAAAAAATCTAAAATTTAAAGATTATAGTTCAGTAGTGGCTAAATTATATTAGATTGTGGGTATCTATCTGCAAGCCATGACACTGATTAACTAAATATTTAGTTAATATTTATTCATTATTTGCTTAACAATATTAATTTAAACATTTCTACATGAGAATGTTCAAATTTAAATCGATAAGTAAAACTTCTATGATTATAAAAATAAATATATATTTAACATAAACTATTTTATTATTAATTGGCAGCGGTTAATTTCTTAAATTAGCAGGTAAGTATTTTATTATTACCGTTTGTGTAATTTACTAATTATCATTGACAATAGATAAGATAAGAATTCCATTTTACTTATTGCTTTTATGTGTGCATACTGGCAGCACTATATATTTATTTTTTGACGTCTCGCTCGCTGTGTTGGTAATTGTTTTTAGTTTGACGTTTTATTATATAAACTCAATAATATACGCCACCTATTTTAATATAGGGATCACTAAAGTAAATTGTCAATACAGAAAATTTAGCATGTTAAATATAACTATAATTGTTTATTTTTAATCGTTCTGTCAAATCACCGCCTAAAGTAAACATCCAAAAATAATTTACATTTAAATTTTGTGTTATTTGCAAACAAATTGTTTAATACATATTTTATTCCATCTTTTAGAATTAAAAATGTCGCTCATGAGACTGATCCATTTGTTCAACAAGCCTTCAGTATACCGTAATTTCACAAGATTTATTTCAGCTGATAAATTAAGAAGCGGCGAAGGTATAAAACCAATAGCGCATGAAAGATTATTTTTGGTTTATTATGGCAAATACAAAAGTCTGGCTGAAATTCCGGAATTCATTCCGTGAGTATTTAATCTTATCATATTATATATAAATATATGTATCCTTTTATATTTTTTTGTTAAATTAGATTTGAAGTTCATACAAAATTAAGAAATCAAATTCGTATTTCAATAGCAAATTATGCAATGATTGTAACATTTTTGGCAACATTGGTGATGATGTTTACTGGAAAACGTGCCGCTGAGAGAGGTGAATCCGTTCAACAGATGAATATGGACTGGCACAAGGAAATGGATGAAGCATATAATAAAACGAAACAATCTTAGAATGATTTGTTTAAACTGATATATTTTTTATTTAATTAGGCCCTAAAATATTTTATGTATTAAAAGAACAAATTTGCAATTGTCAAAAATATTGTTCTAAATCATTCAAAGATCCTAAAATAATTAATTTTGTAGCTTTGCCAATTACTTGTGCTCATACTTATTATTAATTAAAGCATTATACTCGCTCATTCATTTTTTATGTTTTCCAATGTTTGATATTTAGTTGTAGTTTATTTTTATATTTTATCGTCTCATTTTAATATTGAAATATTCATATTTAGATATTAAATAAATGGATATTATCTTAATAAAATATTGTTTTCTTTCTCAATATATTAATTATCAAAATATAATATTGTCCTAAATTATTATTGTCGAGTCAAAATGATGTATTTATTTGTTCATTTATTGCAATCATATCACATTAGTAAATTAGACCTACCTTATATTATAATGGTTCTATTATTTTGGTGATTATAGTAATTGTATCATTTGTGTATATTATTTATAAAAAAAATATATGATTAAAATAGACATACTCGGAGAGACTGAATTATCATATTTCATTGAAATGAGAAACATATATTTCAATAAAAATTATAACACAACTTTATTAAAATAACAATTACAAAAACAGTCATTACTACATTATATTATATTAATAATAGTAAAAAATGCATTTATTAGATATATTTTCTAAATTGGAAAAAAATATTACTTAAAAATCTTGCTTAGCCTCTTTTCATGTTGTAATAATTCCGACATTTTTCGTTGAATACTTTAAGTGTTCTCTCCTTAATTACCTCTTCTACACTTAATTCCGATTGTAATAAACGTAACTGTAAATATATAATTGAATAATTTAGAATATCTGTATGCATTTGAACGAGATTAATACTCTACAAGAGAGTATCGAATGTTTTAAGATAGCATAATTGTTTAAATATTATTTTTAATTAAAATTAAAAGTAAATTGTCACCTTTGTTTGTTCAGCTTTTAGATTTTTAATATGTTCTATGGAGTTATCTGTGTCTTTTAGTTCTTTTAACGCTTTTACATGCTCTGCGCTGGATAGTATACATTTTTTTATGGTTATTTCTCTTTGACTGTGGCCATTTTGTATCTTAGAAAAGAGATCTTTGCAAATTGAAGTCGCATCCACCTTATCCCGAAATGAATCGGTCGGTATTGATGAGTTCAGAGCGTATATCAATTTATCATCCAAAGCCCTCATCTTACTTAACCGGTCCTGAAACACATTTTATACATGAAAACATACTGAATACGAATACTGAGAAGACATCTATGACCATGATTGAATTATTTCCTCATATGTGTTTACATATCTGTACACAATTAAATGCATAAAATAAGTATTTCGAATATTTTTTTTAAATTTAAAGATGATAATTATATTTTAATTCAATAAAATAACATGAAGTTTAAGCAATTATGAAACTATCCAAAAGTTTATTATGAAGATGATATGACTAGCACGACTATATAGCTTCATTCAAAACATTATGAATTTTCTTTATGATTATTTCCATTCAACATGATTTTAAAGATGAACTGCATTAACCTGGAACTCCGAGAAATCCGGACACTCCATAGTAGCCGACATAACCTCAAGTTACGTGACCTGGCTGATTTCTATTATCTTTGGGCCAATAAAGCGACCTCCAAATAATTTATTTTAGTTATTCCCGGAACTGATGTATAATGTTATCTCTATTTTTAAATAATGACATTTAATTTCACTTACACTTAATACAATATCATATTTTTTTGTGACTAATTTAGTCATGGGACATTGCGACCCACGTCGGCGCAAAGTATCCCCGACCAGTGGACTGGTTGACGTTCGTGTGTCGGCAGGGCGGCAGCGCTTGGCCGAGGTGAGCCCCGCACGTGGCCCCCCCGCGCCCCCGCCCTCTCCTGGCCGCGGGTCACACTCCCTAAATATAGCATCGTGCTCACGTCATAACTGCAGTGCATTAATTATCGAATAGTTAGAACCTATTTTGCTATTGTGCAATTGCTTCCATATACGAGCTATATTCGTAAAACACTCTCTTGACATATGGATGACGTTCATTTTATTACCCTTGATCGTTTTATTTGAACTTGATGACTAATGCATACCAGCTGTTGGAACACAGATATTACTGGATTTCGACATATTAGAATGCAATTAAAATGTGTACGATGATGCTCAGAGGATGTTGTGACATTTCATTATAATTATATGTAGAATAATAATTTAACGGCATAATTTCGTAGTTGGTACGTTGCAAATTAATCATATGACTTTTCAAGCCACTGTCGTTTGCATCAGTTATTTGTCAAATTAACCTTATGCGTTTGAAAATTTCATTGATTAATTATTATTTTTTTTATTATAGAAAATAATTTTATTAATTGATTGATCAACGTGGGCCGTTATTTCGAATATATACATATTTATTACCGAAGATGTCGAGCGGAAATAAAAACCGTTTTAAGCCTAGCGGTCTCAGTGCCGAGGAACTGAGAAGAAGGCGCGAGGAGGAAGGAATTCAACTTCGTAAACAACGCCGCGAGCAACAATTACTTAAGAGACGTAATGTACCACTAAATGCTGAATATAATCCACAGGTAATGAATTTTACGATTTTATTGTTATCGAATGTTGTATTCTATTTAAATAAATTTATTTTAGGTCGATTTAAACGGTTCAGAAAATGTAGACAATATTACACCAAAAATGGTGCAGGCCTTGTACAGTGATTCATTAGAGGAACAGATCGAGGCAACTCAACAGTTTAGGAAATTACTCAGCAGGGAGCCAAACCCTCCGATTGATGAAGTTATACAGACAGGAATTATACCACGATTCGTAGAATTCTTAAGAAATGAAATTAATTGTACACTCCAAGTAAGCGTTATTATTTTAAATTACGTATTTTATTTTATAACATTTTTGTTATGTATTTATTTTATATATTTTAGTTTGAAGCTGCATGGTCACTAACTAACATAGCCTCCGGAACGTCAGAACAAACTCATTTAGTAATAAATGCTGGTGCGGTGGAGGTGTTCGTTGCACTATTAGAAAGTCCGTATGAAGACGTATGCGAGCAGGCGGTTTGGGCCCTCGGTAATATTGCTGGAGACTCGGCACAATGTCGAGATCGTGTCCTCAATGCCGGAATACTACCACCACTTGTACAGTGAGAAAATTACCTTTCATAATAATTATTCTTAATATAATATAGGTATTTCAATTCGCCCCAAAATATACTCATGTTATATTGAGATCAATATTCAGGTTTTCCAATCTTGTATATTTTATATTTAATTTATATACGTTTATCATATTGAATGACCTTTGCATAAATAATCATACATATAAATATTAGGACTAATATGATAATTAAATACTCAAATTTTGTATTTACAAAGTGGAATCCCAATTTATCGTTATCGCATTCATCAGCTTACTGCATTTATTGCATCTTTTTATAGCCCCAGTTAAACTCCCATGGTTGGTGTTAAATCCATTGGTTGAAAATTATAATGACCAGCTCACCGGAGTCTGGCCACTTTGACCGGTATATCCTTGAATAGTCGGTACAGCTCCTCGTTGCTTCGGATGTGGGATTTCCCGTTGTCGAATACAGATCCAAATATTCGTCTCAGAATTCTCCTCTCCAAAATATCCAGTTGTCGCTCATCTTGTTTTGTCAAAGCCCAATATACAGATTCTTATGTGCAGCTTCTTTTCGGTGGCCGACTGTTTCGCATCCTTGACACGTGACCGGCCACTCTGACGACAGATGTGACCGGTATAGCCCTGTATAGCCGGTACAGCTCCTCGTTGCTTCGTATATGCCATTCCCTGTCATTGAATGCGGGTCCAAATATTCATCTCAGAATTCTCTTCTAGGATATCCAGTTGTCGCTCATCTTGTTTTGTCAAGGCCCACTTTCAGATCCGTATGTTAGGACGGGCCTGATGAGGTTCTTGTAGAGCTTAACTTTGCTCTTCTTTGAGAGGAATCTCGACCGTGGATGCTTTTGAAGTCCAAAGTAGCATCGGTTTGTCAACATGGTTCTTCTTCGTACATCCAAATTGGTTTCATTGTTATTTGTAATAAGTGAGTTCCTGGATGGCCATGAAGCTATACTCTTCGACTTTCTGGGGTTCAAGGATTCGTCCTTGGCATATGGGCATATTTTGTCTTGGTCTTGTTGATTCTTAGTCCCATGTCAATTGCCGCTCTCATTATTCGCTGGCATAAAATATACCCTTGCATAAATGATTTCATATGAATTTTTTCTCGGGAATTACAAGGAATACCAAAAATCAAACTAAATACAAAAATTGTAACAAAGCTGTCATTGATGAAGTTAAAATAGCACATTTTTTTGTGTAAGTCTAGTGTTTTGCTCAAAAAAATTGGCAATAGAAGGGATTTTTTTTGTGTACTGGTATCACCGGATGGTATTATTTTTGTTTACTGGTATCACCATATGGCGTTTGAAAAACTTACCTTTATTTTTAAAATGGTCATTCGGATTTCAAATTTTAAAACAGAACTTTATTTATAAGAGATGTCCCTCCAAATTTGAAAAAAAAAAACCTGAAATTTCCTTATAGATATTTTTAAAATGATATGAAAGTTTTCGCCTCCCACATTACCTATATGGTAAATCATACTCCTCAAAGGGGTAACGTTCAGCCCGTATACTAGTGACACTTGTCACAAGTACTTCGAGGTCGGTCTATAGGCGGCGTGTTCTCAGTCTGCTGCGGAACATCGCCGAGTGGGTTACTCATATACGCATCATATTGATAAGTTAAAGAATCCAAAATATCTACTAAATTATGAAGCATAACATGAGTAACTATTTCTATTCTTAGAGTAATCCATTTTTATTAAAAAGTCAAGATATTGATGAAGAACTAATCAATATCTTGACTTGAAATGCTTGGGTTTTATTTCCCATTATAAATAGACACCCTTCAGACGACGCGGTTGGGTTAGCTCCCGCGATGAATCGGTTAACACACTATAATATAGAAAATAATTTACGACATTGAAAGATGTCTATAGAGCGGAACGACTGGAAATGAAACATCAACCACCCATTTTAATTATTGCAAAAAAGGAATGAGATTCACGATAAGAAACGAAGAACAGTTTCAACAAGAAAATTCATTCCATATGGTATGAAGTGATTGAATATTCGGATTTACATGAATATTACATCTTGAAAAACACTTGATCCTTTTTATTATTTATTTAAAATTAAACCGATTAGGTAATCCTCCTGTTAATCGTGAGGGATACAATATGGACTTAATTGTTTTCGAATGGCGTGGTTTCTTTGAATACCTCTTTTCTGGCACTAGTGTAATGTGGGCCTCAGGATTCGGACGGATATAAGTAATAATTAAGTAGCCCCTGACCCGAAACGAGTCCCTACCACCTGAAGGGCATTACGCCATCTCTGCCGGTCCTGGGCCTCCTCCATCCATCGCCCAAGCCCCAACAGAGACACGTCCGCCTCAACCCTGGTGGATAAAGGTGGATGCAATGATACATAAATTTGTGAAGAAATTAGCATCTTTATTGCCCCGAGGGTTACAGATTTACTTACTCAGCTAATTCAACATCGAAGTCGATAGGATATCAATATAATTAAATTTCTGTCCCGGAAAACTGTTACCTTCTTACATGGCTGCCAGTCTTAGACTACTCTATATATAAATTCCGGAGTCAATGACAAAAGCAACACTTTTCTTTGTCTTGATCCATGACACATGTTGATCGGTTCACAGAACTCAATAGATCCCAAGCTGTGGGACCATGTAATTGTTTTATGAATAATGAACCATTAAGATAGAGCAAATATTTTGAGAAGGTAGATCTTTCTAGAAACATATTCACGTCGATGGCTGCCATAAAACTTGAATATGATCATACGACATTCCCAACATAATATGTTGGGAATGGCTCACTGCCAGATTGAACTACACATGTCATAGATCAAGCAAACTAATTTTCCAGCTTTTCTCCGACATTAAATTATTATAATTCATTTATTTTGTCCTGCTTTAAAAGAACCTAGATTTCAAACACAAAAATTGCCAAACACTATCAAATGATCCATTACAATCACCCTTTAGAGTACTAACTCGCTCGTAATCTTTGTCGTTTTCTTCTAATAACTCTATTCCTCCAGAAATGGCTATAAAACTCATCTCTTCGATGATATTTTGAATTTGAACTTTGAACGATGTTATTGGGCTTTGATCCATAGGTTGTAAGATGGAAGTGGTATTCCAAAGTAAGATTACCATTTTTACGGGAATATCAGTGACGATAATTATCATGTGTCAAAGCCAAACAAGTGCCGAGACAGAGACATAATGAATTCGCGCATGCTGGGATCGTGATGAACTCAGCCTTAACCACTTAAAAGTGAGCATAATACGACTCACCAGTGTGTCGTAAGTGGGTCAAACACAATGAATTGAGGTTCCACCGGTCATATTTCGAAGAATACTGTTTGAGACTGACTAGAATAATACATTTATATTTATTTTTAATTGAATTGTTTTTATTTCTATTTTTCAGTTTATTAAATAAATCGACACGTTTGTCTACAACGAGAAATGCAGTATGGGCTCTTTCAAATCTTTGTAGAGGAAAAAGTCCGCCACCAGATTTTGAAAAAGTTTCTCCTGGCCTCCAAGTTCTATCTCGTCTTTTATTTCATAATGACGCAGATGTCCTTAGCGATTCTTGTTGGGCCATATCGTATTTGTCCGATGGGCCAAATGAAAAAATTCAAGCTGTAATTGAAACTGGAGTTTGTCGTAGATTAGTCGAATTATTGAAGTAATTATATTTTTATTCTCATATTACTCGATCTATATAATTGTTATTAATTATGCCGCGTCTTATTTTAGTTTTGAACAAGTAAACGTAGTTTCTGCCGCATTAAGAGCTGTCGGCAACATTGTTACCGGAGACGATCTTCAAACGCAGGTGATAATTAACTGCGGCGTACTTCCTTACTTACGAAAGCTTATCACAGGCATCGGCGATGACGTCCGAAAAGAAGCGTGTTGGACGGTTAGTAATATTACGGCAGGAAATAGACAACAGATACAGGCCGTCATCGATGCAGAGATATTCCCCGTGTTGATTAAAGTTTTTGCGAATGATCCGTATAAAACACGAAAAGAGGCCGCATGGGCCATCACAAACGCGACCAGCGGAGGATCTCACGAACAAATAAGGTATTATTCAATGCAATTTATATTTGAAATGAACGTATTTAATATTGACGCTTTTCTTCAAATAGATATTTAGCAGATCTCGGATGTATTTCTCCGCTGTGTGAATTACTCACGGTTCAAGACGCCAAGACTGTTCAAGTCGCTCTTAACGGTCTCGAGAATATTCTCAAAGTCGGCGATCAATCCGATCAGCAAGTTAACCCCTATGCTGTCATTATAGAAGAATGTTACGGTAAATTTTACGATTATTTGTATATATTATTACGTCATCCCGAAAGAAATCCATTTTTTTTTTCAACTTTAAACTTACACTAAGTCAATATATTTACACTAAGTCAATATATGATATAATCGCCTTTATTAAAAAAACCCTTCCGAAGTGACAATCCTGTTTTTGGGGGTTGGAACGGGGGTGTATTACATAGAAAGCCATTGGTTTTTTTTCTTTACATTATCGCATACCATCCATTTCTCCTCTCAAGTGTTGATTTGCGGAAAAAGGTTGTTTTCTATGTCTTGTGATGCACATGTGTTCTTTCGCTTTTGTGCAGTTTGTGCGGCATTCAAATACCTATCCTGCTTATATTGCCAAGGTGATTTGAATCTTCATGTGTTGCCAAAGTTGCATTGGCCGTCAGCATGGTTCATCTTCGTACTTCCAAATTGGTTTCATTGTTATTTATTATAAGTGAGCCGAGATATGTGAATTCCTAGACGGCCGAAGCTGTACTCTTCGACTTTCAGGGGTTTAAGATTCGTCCTTGACATATGGACATGTATTTTGACTTGGTCTCATTGATCAACAAAGTTATTCCTCTATAGTTGGAGCAGTCCGTTATATCCCCCTTCTTGTGCAGTGGACATATGATTCCGACTATCCCCTCCCTTCTTTGTAATCGGTTCTTTCCGCCCAACTACTCATCGGGCTGTGAATACATAAAATCAGTGTACTCCTGCCGCATTTCATCCGCTCGGCTTGTATATTATCAAGGCCGGGGCTCTACAGTCTTAAATTTTCGGACTACTGGGACAACTTTGCACCGAGTCGGTGGGTTGTTTTTTCTTCTTTATTCTCGTCGGTCAGAGGGGCTGTTTAGTGTGTATCATCTCTTTGCAAGTTTGTTGCGAAATTCGCATCTACCTCAAAATTGGGATTGAGTAATTTACATGTCATGTGAATATCTTAACCATCTTGCCAAGATTTCCGAATGGCGTATCCGAAGCAACGAGGAGCCATAACTTTGCAAGGATATATCGCTCATAGTGGCCAGACTCCGGTGGGCCGGTCACGATAATTTTCAACCAATGGTTTAACACCAACCATGGGAGTTTAACTGGGGCTATAAAAAGATGCAATAAATGCGGTAAACTGATGAATGCGATAACGATAACTTGGGATTCCACTTCGTCACAGCTGTCGTCTGAGTGGCCAGACTCCGGTGGGCCGGTCACGTGTCAAGGATGCGGGACAGTCAGCTGCCGAAAAACCTTCCTCTCCCCAGAGGAAAGGAAGACCGAGGCTGAGGTGGTTAGACCGTGTACAGAATGACAATCATTGAAACTTACCGGAAAATGAAGCGACATAGAGGCAGATCGGATAAATTGAAGAAGGGTGTTGGATGAGGCCAGGGCTCTACAATAGGGCTGTTGCGCCTATGATGATGATGTCGACATTAAAGATGCGAGTTTTTTTGATAATACTTCTATTTTTTGGAGAGAATCTGATTCAACTAAAGATATCTTCATCAAAATTTGTGGGTTGTCCTGATTTAGGGGTATCCTGTAATTTTCTGTCACCCGATTTAGAGAGTTTAAACCAAAACTGATTAGTTGCGTTCAAACACCGATCAAAAAAACAATACAATGTAGAATACGTTCTTCGTTGGTTTCAGGCTTCCACATTTTTACCCTTATAAATATAAAAAACTTACAGAGATGTTCCCTTTACTGTGTAGCTCACAAAAATAATGTTTTTTTTTCGGGATGACCTATTACATTGTCTAATAATTTTGTTTTAAACTATTTTAATTTTTTTTTAATTCACAGGTTTAGATAAAATAGAATATTTACAATCGCACAAAAACATAGAGATCTATCAAAAAGCTTTTGATATAATTGAACATTATTTTGGATCCGAAGAAGAAGACGGAAGAGTCGCTCCGACCGTATCTAGCACTAATGACCAATTTCAATTTATTTCTGATCAATCTGTTCCGCTGGGTGGATTCCAGTTCTAGAAGGTACGTTGCATATTTATTCGAAAAAATAATTTTAATCAAATTTATAATATATATTATTAATCGTTCAACAGGAACCGAATTCATTGCAATGCGAGATGCAAACAACACGATTGCAGACCAAAAATAACAATATTGCATTGAATTTAGACGAATATATAACGGTCGATGATAACGGTATTTCAATTAGCTGAATATAATTTTTTTTAATGGAAATAATCTCTATTTTATTTAAACTGCGAGTTTCGAATTATAATATTATATGATACTTTTCATCAGCCATAACTTGTCGGTGAATGTAAATTTGAATTCAACTGCTGTATATATTTATGCTAACGATTAAAGCACACACAATTCGTATTGTCGTGAATTGTTTAATGCAATACTAATGTGTGTGTATGTTATTTTTATCGGTTACGAACTTTGCACGATGTATTGTAATTAATAAAAATTAATCACTGTAATAATTCTGCAATGCATAACCTTTATTGTGACTGCGAGATTGTACAAAAATACTAATACTATATTGTAAACAGCGTTCTGTATATAAAAGCCTTATTGCACAATGATACTTGTACATATTTAATTATTTTCCGAAGCGTAATGTAAAAGTTATCGTATGTGTGTTTAAAGAGCTTTCAAATTACTATAAATATTCGTTAAACCCGTTGATCACGGGAAACTATTTTTTGTATCACTTTCCAATTTTAATAAGCAATATCTACAATATGCGTCGCAAATAAATATTTAATAAATACAGATTATGATGTAATATATTAGTCCGAACAGTGATAACCGGAAATTAGACTCACGATCAATCGAAGGGGGATAGTAGGAAGATGTAGACGTATATAAAATACGCGGAGCTCTTGTATAACTATATGTTTATCATTGATGTGACAATATTGAATCATCTAATGACGTTTTACGTATATATTTAATCTTAACATTATTTTTGATGGAGGATGTTTCCGCACCTGACTTTGCCGGGGCAAGCATAGATAGTATATGCATTTGATGCCCTCTCCGCTTTAGTAATTTTTCTCGAGGCGTAAAAATTGATTTTACAAATTATTTGCACAGCTAAACCCTGCACTGATTTTCTACAAATCTAAAAAAAAATTGTTTAACTTAATTTTTCAAAAATATATAATACATACGATTATATTTTAATATAAAGTCTTTCGTATAAATTATCATATCTCGGGTGCCTCACAATATATTTAATTTGTCAATAAATATTTGTTTACATTTACGTGTATATTTTACATATGATTCATATTCTTTTCTTAGTTTTGAGTTACAAATTAATTATGTAATATTAGCTTTTAATCTATATCAAATATATAAAAAATATTGGTTGAGATGTTTGTTAGAAGCAGGGCGTTGATTATATTGTTATATAAAATATGAATGAAGCGTAAAATAATGACATAATATTTATGCGTTTGCCGTTTTCATAAAGTATAGTTGAATGGTCTTAAATAAATTGTATTATATATTTGTTATATTTTCTAGGATCAGTCCTATACAAATCATAGACAATAAAGGATCGGCACTACATTTCATTTAATTAACAATTGTATTTACTACTTAATTCGTTTTCTACAAACCATATACACCTAGTCATTTTATATATGTATTGATATTTACAGTTTGTTTTATTTTGCATTCGTTTGCGTGTTATGATTTGAAGACGCGTCCGAAACAAACATGACAAAATAACGATTACTAAAAGTAAATGGTAATTATTTGCATACCAGTAGTTTAGTTTTGTGGAATATGACCATTAAAATATTTTTTTTATAAATCTAGATTTAATATTATTTCACTCGGCTTCATTGACATTTTTTTTATATGAATCAGTTAAAGTAAAGTTAAACAAGAATTAATTTCTGTAGATTAATTATTTCCTTCCAATTTTATTTATTGTTAAATAAATATATTTGCTTTATATGATGTTTTTATTATAATTATTCATTTTATAATGAATGTTCCCATCCATTAACAATTTCTCCCGTTTACAGAGCATATTGAGAAGCGAAATATGAGTAAGATCAAGGTACACACATTGAAACTTTCTAAGCGTGCAAGGCATGCGCCTCGGGCCTCCAAAATTCAGGGGGGCTCGGAAGTCCAGCTCTCAAAATGAAAAACATATTTAAATATTTAATATTTAACATAATTAATAATTTAGCAGTATTTTCTAAATTAAATTGATAAATGAATAACGCCGACTACGATATGGTTACCCTAGCAGTTGTATTTCGATAACCATATGCACTGACTGTTCTGCAGACAGTGGTGTACATTCCCATTGACATTTTTTTCATAGGGTTTTTACAGGTTTTACACTTCAAATTGGAACGTTTTACAAGTCAAATTGGACGTTTTACAAATCAAATTGGACGTTTTGCAAATCAAATTGGATGTTTTCAAATCAAATTAGATACCTCATTGTATTTTATAAAAAAGTTGTACATTCATAATGCATATACATATTATGTATATTTTTAAATAAATAAACTATCAGGTAGTTAAGTTTAAAGCAAAAGATTTAGGAGTAATACCAATACGCTCAAGAACCCTTTTGTCTGTGAATAATAACTCATATCTGGAATGTATAACAGGTTTTGGGATCCATTGCATCAGGCCCGAAGCAATCTAGGGAAAATGATGAAAGCCACCGGGGCCCCCATTTACGGGTATTTCTTCCGAGGGCCTTCTGCAGGTAGTATCTGAATTTTTCTAAATAACTAAAAATGTTTCGTTGGGATAAACTAATGAAAAAGAAGAAAGAAAAGACGTAATACAAAATAAGAAATTAAATTTTGTTTTTCTTTCTGAGATGAACCTAATAAATGAAAATTTTCAACCGTTTTTTTAGTAAATTTCAAAACTTTCGGTGGGGGGGGGGGTTTAAGGGGGGTTAAGAAATTTAATGGATATTTGTAGCCGATTTTAAAATATTTTAATCCAATTTATATATATTATTAAATATAGATAACCAATTAATTTTATTATTTATATGGTCATTTTTATTATTATTAGAACCAAATGTTCAAGATGAAATCAACTGTCAGACGTTGACGTTCTAAGTTTGTTGGTTATTATTATTTAATACTATTTATATCTCACAAGACGCAATATAGAGGAACTATTTGAAGATGTCACTTCGATCAGAGGTTCTTATATAATATTTTAATATAACTCAAACATGATATACTATCCTCTATAGATAATTCATTCCGATTTTAATGTTAATACTGAAAAATATATTTTTATTCTAGCAATTGTATAGATTTTTTTTTATTTAAATTTAAATACATAATTATATCTTTCTTTCTAGGCTATAAAATGCTTTAAAACACTGCATAAAGCGAGTAAATTGGTCTTCAGTGGTGATAAGAGAGCGCTCGATCTTGCAAGAAATCAAATTAATTCAGAATTTCGTAAAAATCAATCTATTAAAGACATTGCCAAAATAAATGAGGTAAATATTAACATTTCTGGAATATTACGCTCTTAAAATCTATTTATTTTATTGTTTTTTCGTTCATTTTAGTTAATAAAATATGGATTAGAAGTAGAACATGAACTCCGTACCACTGTAATTCAAGCTAAAGAAGTTAAACCTGGCGTATATGGTTCGTATAATGTTTTCATTAAAATAAAATTAAATATTTAAATTTATTAATTGAAAATTATTATTTTAGAAGCTCGAATACTACCCGATACGGTGAAACTTGATAATGTTCAGTTTAATGAAGAACTAGTAGCTAATACAACTTTCACAAAAAAAGGGTCTCGTAAGAATTGTTGTCAAGATGTTGAAAAATGATTACTTTAAAAGATATTACCATTAGTTAATTTATGAAATAAAATAGTATTTGAATGTATTTTGACTATTTTATTTAGCTTAATTTATTTTAATTCTAATATAATAGTTTATGTTTATTTTACCTATTTACATCAGCAACAATTTATCTCAGAGAACAAATAAAAATATTCTTCTGGCATTGTATGCAGACGACACTTCATTATTTGTAGTAAGTAGAAAGATTATACAGCTATTATCAGTTCTCAAATGCTTTATGTCTCCTCAATCTCCTCAAAATCAGATACAATTAAACGTACACATTCAAACATACACAATTCATACTGTCGCAAAATGCATAATATATAAATTGAGATCTAAAATCATTCTCTCATCGTTTTAATTTAAAAATATGCTACCCCTTTCTATAATAATATCCGGAATTTTTTTAAAATCAACCTTTCCATGTCCTAGCTTTCTAATTATTGCCCAAACTACTAATATTCCTTCCATAGAATATTTTCCTGAAAGTCGTTTTATTAAATAGAAGCAACAAAGAAGAAAATACGACACCATAATCTAATACATAATTTTTAAGCTTATTTTTATAATTCTGAAGAATTATATAAACCTCATTCTCACTCACATCTAGTCCGGTCTATCTAAAACAGTGCCAGTCTCGTCGAACGATCACTCGTGAGCGGCATTTCCGAAGCTAGCGTAAGATATTTTATCATATTTATAAATTTGCCTCTCAAATTTTATAATTAAACTCCGAAAAGAATTATTCTTAACAAGTTGCCGCTGTAATATGAATTTCTAAATAAAATAGAGAAGCAGTTTGGTCAAGGCTCATGAGACAGATGAGCTAAATTGCCAGTATGGAGACGCCCTGCTCCATACAGAAATCCGTTAGTTGAGTAAAGGACACATTCTTCGTCGTTTTAATGAACTTTGCTATTGTTTTTTGCTTCTTGTGGATGTTATAAAAAAATTAAATGAACTGAATGTTTAATTTCAGGGACAAGATAAAAATTTTGGGAAAAGGATTCTAAAGTACAGACATTTTCATTCTGGGAGAGCAATCTAAATCGTGAAATTAAACATTTCCCCGGTTTGAAAGAAAAGTTGGAACAAGAAATAAATCGTGAAATCTACAGATGAGAAAATCATGTTTGGATTCTTTCAAGCTTGCCAAAACAGTTCTTGATCTGAGATTTAGTTATTTTCTTCTGAAGTTGAGGTGCTTGAACAATTTCTTTCAGTTATAGATAGAATTTAAATGTGATTTCTCGCTTCAGAGCTTTAACTATAGAATCTGTATAGCCTTTTGTCCCAACAGAAAATTAATTAGCCTCCAAGTTGAATTTTGAAAAATATCAGAATGAAAGACTCTACCATACCATTACAATTGATGGTCAGCATCTCTTTTTCAATATTAATTCGTTATCAATTTGTTTATATTATAGTCAACATAATACGCCATGAAGTTGACGAAAAACCCAAAAAAACTTTGATAAATTCTTAACAAAATAGTGCACGCCTCGAAAAATATGTACATGTATGTGTACAGATATCCTAATGTGCATAAACAAGTGGTCTCTAACGGATTTCTCACCACAGAGCCAGTATGCCCTTAGGAAGGAAAACCCAAATCTGTTGACCAAAAATTGGTCTAGTCTCGATACTTGGATTACTACAAGGATTGCTATTGCGCGACAGGGTTAATAATCACTTGCGACTTGCTACTGGAGACTCGTTTTGGGCAGATATGCGTATGTATGTGTATATACATTTATATATGTGTATATGTGTGGTCGCTAGTTACTTGTCACTTGTGACTCGTTATAAGCAGATAACACCTTAAAGAAGAGAAAAACGAATATCGAGATAAACCCCCTCCAATTGCCTGGACACAGTCGAGAGGGTCAAATCCTATACCAACAGAGTAGAAAATGTGGTCCCCGCGGTATGGACACGAAAGGGGAGCCCTCACGTCACGTGTGAGATTCAGGTTCCTTTGGCCTCGACTGCCATTCGATTTTGTCCCATGCCCTCAGCGGTGAGAGCCTTGTGGCTGGCAAATGATGATGAAATGATGAATATAATAATATTGTGTATACTTAAGAACGTCCTATAAAGAACTTATTTAGGATGATAATAAAAAATATAAAAAAGGAATATGTATAAGTAGCTCACCAGACATTTTAAATTTAAATTTCCGCATCCTTATTGAGTTTGGTGACCACTGCTCTAGAACATTCTAGAAAGTTCTAGAACGTTGAGGGTAGTGTGAACACATTCAAAGGAAAATACCAAAGTCATATATATTTTAAACGACATAAATGGGTGGCGCAAAGTATCCACAGGCGGGCGCCACAAGAGGGGAGGCGACGCAGGCGCGCAGGGGTGGCGGTGGATCGATCGCAGCAGCTGGGGCGAATATGGCCGTGGACTTCTCGGCCACCTACAAGATCCTGGTGCTAGGCGACTCCAACGTCGGCAAGACCTGCATAGTGCATCGTTACTGCGACGAGCGCTACTATGACACCTACATATCTACCATAGGTTTCCACATGCATCCTCTTTTTCCATTTAACATTTCGTACAGTCAATAAAGTGCGCTTTAATTTAGTCATATGTCGATCCCTCATATATATAACGATGACAAACGAAAAAAACACTATTATAAACTTATTATTTAGAATCCTCTGCGTTAAAACTTTAATTATTTATTCAAACAGTTGAATACGAGATTGGATTTCCTTTGTTTCGCGCAATTTTATTACATTATCAATAATTATTTGCATATGGAAGCTTGAAAATACAAATGTTTTTAATTTTACTTTATCCTCAAGGTATTGACTTCAAGCAGAAAATTATAAACCTGGATGGAGTGCCGGTAAAATTGCAAATATGGGACACAGCCGGACAAGAACGGTTCAGAACCCTTACCACGGCGTATTACAGAGGAGCTATGGGAATTCTTATAATGTACGATGTCACTAGCTTAGAATCATTCAATCACCTCTCATATTGGTTAAGGAATATACAAGAAGTATGCATCCATCTTAAATTGAATATTTTACATTCTAACATGTTCATTGTCTTTGTTTTATTTTTCATAGAATGCATCTCCGGATGTAGTAAAAGTATTAGTCGGTAATAAATGCGAAGTAGTAGGCATTCAAAGAGCAGTAACAGAAGATAGGGGACAAAAGGTATTT
This sequence comes from Philopotamus ludificatus, assembly GCA_022495035.1. Classification (NCBI taxonomy): domain Eukaryota; kingdom Metazoa; phylum Arthropoda; class Insecta; order Trichoptera; family Philopotamidae; genus Philopotamus; species Philopotamus ludificatus. The sequence goes on along the minus strand of JAGXCT010037236.1, from coordinate 175,304 downwards.
ATTGATTTAATTATATTTATTTTATTTATATTAAATATATTATTAATTTTTAGATTGCTGACGATTTTGATATGCCATTTTATGAAGTGTCGTGTAAGGAAAATATTAATATTGAGGAATCTTTTATAACATTAGCTAGAAAAATAAGGGAACAAAGGGAAAATCGGGTAAATTTATATATTCCTTTAATTTTTCAGTCTTTTCGATTGTTTTATATCTCATTGTTTTGTTTAATTTCAGGGAAATTCGTTTGATAATCCAGAACAGGAGAAGGATGTGCGCAACAGTTTGGGTGCAAGCTTGTACCTCCGTAGTGATTCACCAAACGACGAAAAGTCAAGATGTTCGTGTTAACAAATTTTAACTCTAACTCTATGCTTTTGAGTTTTCGACGCTTTTATACCAAAAATAAAGTTATTTCAGTGGGAGTAATTCAAACAATTGTGATATTTTATCGCTTTTATCATAGTTTATAAGATTTAAAGTGTGTAACGCTGTCGATATTTTACAAAAAAAAAACAATAATGTATATTTATGCATTGCTACTGACGCCTCTTTCTATGATTTGTATAATATCTATTGAATAAATATAGTTTTTTATTATGTCTTTAAAATTATTTTCTCTGAATCTCAATCATTTCCCTAATCCTGAACAATCACTAAACTAAATATAAGAATAAAAAAAAAATGGAATATATTTGAATTAGAATTCCTAAAATAAAATTCTGATCAGTCAAGTAATTCGATGTGATGTTAGATAAGATAAAAAAACATCTCATCAGGTCAGAGATCGAAAGGGTTGCGTAAGACCCGTGTGATTCTTCAACGAATAACTGAGGTGCCATGAAGTATCGATCGGTCAGCATATAACGTCGTATATAAAGCTGGAATGTCCACATCCTGAATAGAGCTTTGATATATTATTCTGTTAGGTTTTGTAAGATATGGACATTGCTGACATTGAACAATAACCGACTGGAAGCGTTCGAAATGTGGTGCTACCGAAGAATGTTGAAGATTCCGTGAAAACAATCACACTTTCATTTCTAAAAAAAGAGCGAAAGCTTCTGGAGACTGCAAATACTGTAAAATGAGTACTTTGGACACATCATTCGTGGACCAAAGTATCGTCGAGGAAAACGTGAAAGTTAAAAGCTGGATGAGTTAAAAGAAGTTGCGGTGGTTCCGCAATATTCGCAACTGAACAGGGTTGGAAGGTTCAGAATAGTTTCAGCTCACCAAAATAAACGAATTTATGAACAAAAGACAAGGGCGAGTAAATCGTTTACATTCGAAAATGGACAAGGCACTCGAAGAAGAAGAAGATATGATATTTTCCTATCTATCTGACGATATTATAATGATTTGCTCATAAAAAATAGAAGTTTGGAAGTAAAATACTATTTTAATTCATATTTAACCTCGTCGTCCGCTCACTCGCTAAAACGGACAAGAAACTTGAAGAAGAAGAAGATATTATTAGGCAAGCTCTAGTTTAGAATTTTCAAAAGAAAGCGTGGTAGACAAAGAATTCAAGTGAGCTTAAAGCGGAAGCTCAATATAGTTAGAATCGAGTTGTTGACCTGAACTGAATTGAAAAAGAAGAATCAAAACATCTCTTTAATCAAATAAAAGGGACATTTCAATGTTTAATGATTACAGAACAGAAGAAACATATACTTTTTTCGAAAAACTGATTATATATAATTCTCGAAATTCTTCTTTATTTTTCATTACCAGCATCAGAAACGAAATATTTTCAGTAAGCAAATGACAGTTCCGGAAGACAGCGTAAGAAGACCTAATCAAATAGGATATTGAGAACCTGGGAATTCGGTTGGCAATAGCAAGTAATAGAAACTTCTAGAAGCAGATCGTGGTAAAATTAGTTCACAAGCAAAGGAAAAAATGAAAAAAGATATATTTTAACCGATCCGTCACGGCGGCTCGAAACCAACCGAGTCGTCTGAAGGGGATATATTTATAATAGAAAATAGACCCTAAGTATTTCAAATCAAGATATTGGTGAAATCTTCTTTTTCTCTGATTTTCGGATTTTCGGGCTGAGTCGGTTGTCGGCGCGTGTCATTAGTATGTTCCACTCGCACTCGGCAGATCGAACCGGATGCGAGGGAGAAAAAACATAGCGCCCATGGCAGGGAATATTGGTGTTTTTATGTTTTTTTCGTAATTGCGGACAATAAAGTTCAACGATTATTTATAATATTTATTCTTTAGACTTTTTTAGACAAATACATAAAGTTTGTGACATATAGGATTAATAGTTTTTCTAGAAAAATCAAAAACTTGGGGTTTCAAATATACCCCATCGGCATGGCTAGGTTAAATATCTATACATTTTATCCATGGAACAATATTTGTGTTTGGTAAAACTCAAAAATGCGTTTAGCTGAATTTATGAAAGAATTCATAAATTTCGCCAGAGAGTTAACCTATTCGGATACTGACTTAGCGGTTAACCTATATTATCTTAACAGATTGTACGTTACATATAAGCAATGACACTGGTTAATTAGTAAATAATATATTTTACATTTTATATGATTAATACATTTAGATTTGCTACAATTTATTATGATAATTACATGTTATTACAGCACTATCATATATATTGATAGCATTACTGTATTTCTAAAACTTTTAATCATATTCAGCGCCGATTGTAATACTAATATCACCTTGAAGGACCTCGGTTTTGTGGTACCATCGATTCGTGTCGATAACAACTAAAATTATTGAACAATATTAAATAGCTGTTGACTATTATATTATTTTCCAAACTAAGACATACTTATTTCTCCGGGATTTATGGTAACATTTATCTGTGTGCAGATGTACAGGCATTCCGGCGGCGGTGCTAGGTACCAACGCTTCCTCCCCTTGAGCTGAGCCTGCCACGAAGGATGGACTACATTGTCCACCTGAAATATTTAATGTTTCTCAATCTTTATGTTCTGAATGTCGCTATTCACACCGTTTACATCTATAAATAACTCCAACATCCATAATAGAGACGTTTCCGATTGAAATCTCGATACGGCTCGGTTGTAAATATAGTATTAAATATTTATAAAGAGCAGTCGTACGTGCATTTGTGCTCCATCTCCTGGTCCTCCCATAAATATCCAGTCCACCGCATTGTTTTCGGCGGAATGGGGAAGAAAATACGGTCTGCTGTAATATAAACGTAGTATTTTGGCAACGCTGTCGTGGCAGTTACTCCATCCTATGTACCTGAAATCAAAGATGACAAAATAACGCAATCGATTAAAGGATCTTTAATTCGCATCTGTGCTATATACCATGGCTTAGTTCCGCTAGTAAGGTTTGCTCTTTCGTGACTCATCTCTAACGCGTCGTAAAGATTATTAAATTCAGTTTTATAAGGAAAGAATTGACAATCTCTTGCCGCATAGCCCAGATCTGTTTCAGTGTACACTTTTTTAAAGAACCAAAAATTAAAAACCTAAAAAAATATGCCCTTTTAATCGATAGTAGATATATTTGTGATTGACGTGTAGGTATATACTTTCATTGCTTCCCAGCTTAAAGTTGCATCTGTTACTACGATCGGAATACCGTTGTATGCGTAGCGATCTTCAAATTCTTCCGGTGTTAGGTCCGATAAATGCTGCACTTCAGTTACATCGCGACACATGGAACATTCTTCAGGTGGCCTCGTCGCTTTTGTCACAAAACTTGGCATATCTATCCAACACTACATTAAAAAAAAGCATGTGAAAAGTTATTAAGATGTTTTATTATGTTATCGAGAAAAATTACCATATCTTCATCAGAACTTCCATGGACGAAATACAGTGCGGTGCAGAGGATTGCGAAAAAGAATAGAATAGTTTTTTTATATTTAAAATTTAGACACGATCTCCGTTTGCCATTATCCAAGACAAACATTTTAATCACTTCCTTTTCGTTGATATTGAACTTTTTGTATTTGGCCAGTATGCTCTTTAATTTCTTTTCCGCTTCTTGGCGATTTTTTGGAATATTTTTATCGTTGCCGATCGCCATGCTTTCGTCTCGCACGTCTCCGATAGAAACACTGGAAAACTTTTCAGACGAATCTTCCTTTTATGGGAAACCGACACAGGGGCTCGCAATCGAAATAAAAAACAAGTATTAAAAATAATAAAAAAATATTATCGAATTAAATATGAACTCGCACTTACGACGAGAAGAAAAAGATCGTAAAAAATGCGTTTGGAGTTGCACTTTGATTTGGTAATCACTTTAATCAATTTTGGAAAAATTACATCTATCATGCAATAAAGAATGTCTCAGAGGGATGGTAGAATGTAATGCCGTCATGTATGAATGGCATATGGAACAAATTCTTAATAATATGAATTTTAATAGAGATGAGGAAGTAAAAGAGATATTAGTATTATACAATTGTCTGAATAACTTAATCTGGAAGAATCTGGAAAATGATTTTGAGGAAATTACAAAACATTTAATTAAGATTGAAAAAGAGTTACAGAAAAAAATTAAAAGGTTTAAATAAACTCAAAGTTAAACAAAACTAAAATATTTGGCCTAAATACAGATCTATGAAGGTACGCCAGTTAATTAAAAAAAAACCTGATTGTTATTTTAAAATTTATAAAGTAAGAACAAGATTATAAACAATCTAACCGATCCGTCACGGCGGCTCGATACCAACCGCGTCGTCTGAAGAGGGTCTATTTATAATGGAAAATAGTCCCCAAGCATTTCAAGTTAAGATATTGATGAATTCTACATTAATATTTTGACTTAAAAATGGATTACTCCTGGAATAAAAATAATTATTTATGATATCTTTCATAACTCGGGCGATGTTTTGGATTTTTACACTATTCAATAAGACTCGTAAATGACACACACACTCGGCGATGTCCCACCGCAGACTGAGGACACGCCGCCGTCTCAGAGTTTTCGCGGCACGTGTCACTGTATACACTGCAACAGAAGCGAATATTGTTATTTTTAAAATTGTGAAAATTAAAGGTCAATGATTATTTATAATATTTATTCTTTAGACTTTTTTTAGACAAATACGAAAAGTCTGTGATATGTTGGATTTATATTAAAAGAGGTATTCGAGAAAAAACAATAACTTGGGGTCCCAAATAGGGGGTCTATCGCACAGCTAGGCTAAGCCAAAGATTTTTACGTAAGAAAATGAAACTAAATCACTGCAATCGCTGAAAAATTTCAGAACTCTTTCTGTTGATAATGCATATAAGTACCACAGTTAATGAAAATACTTCTAATAAACATATTGTGTATAATTATTTATCAAGTCCGGTTATTTAATTATACTTTTTACCGCCATTTTCATTGTCTTTAGTGATATATAGATAGAAATGTTTGATATGTTTAGAAAGCAAATTCTTTACTCTATACGAACATATCATCTCTTTTCTTGAATGTTTAATTTTTCTTTATTTTTAAAAATAGCGTGCCAAGTTGATGTAAATCTACATTTTCGACACCAAATCTATTTCCCTGTTCTTGTTCTCGCTTAATTCAGCATCATTCTTCACCTCATCCGATCTACAGTCACGTCTCTCCATCTTCCGTTCAGTTTCAACGATCCAGCATTCCACTGTACACAGTCCAGCCATCTCAAGTTCGGTCTTCCTTTCCTCAGGGGACAGGATAACTTATAGACATCCTTGGCATGTAACCGACTCTGAATGATAGCCATGACCGTTATATCTCTGGTACAACTCCTCCTTGCTTCGGACACGGCATTCCCCGTTGTCGAATACAGTTCCAAATATCCATCTCTAGAATTCTCCTCTAAAGGTTATCTAATTGTTATTCTTTAAAACCATTGGCTGCAATCTCTCATGTAAAAATAGTTCTTATTGAATGATAACTTTATGTTTTTTTCTGTTAGTTTCCTCGTCTTCTGCTCGTAACGCATTGGTATAGATAGAGTACTTGACTTCCATTTGCAAATGGTCCCCAGCCGTGAACGATGTTGATCGACAAAAAGTCAATCATCCAGTATTGTGATGCTTAGTATTCTTTTGGATATTTTATTTAACATACCATTGTAATAGCAAATGTTAGAATCTTGCACTCTTATCACTCTTGTCCGCAAAACGTTCCCAGGTGATATCTTCCAAATTAGTTAACAATGGTAGTCGATCAGATCAACATTTGCGCTTCTTAGCATTCTGCTCATTCACATATTGGGTTAGGTCTACTCTCGGACAATTCAGAAAGACAACATTTTTTTTTGCAGAATATTGTGAGATTCTTTCTCTGGGAGATACTCACGTCAATCTTCTTTTCCTCAATGGAATTACTCTTACTTTTACATTCATCTAATCATCATCACTTTTAAATTTAGGGTGTACAAATATTTTTAATACAATTATTTAAAATTTATTACAATGTGTACGATTACTTACTAACAGCAATATTTAAGTTTAGTTGTAGGTTACAGGAATATATCTTAAAATATTTTTTAGAACGATAGTTCCAGCACTCCTGCGCGTGTTGACATGATCAACGTGTTGAAGCACAGCCTGTTATCAGCTTCAAGCCACAACCCTGGATTCTATCATCCGCGAAATTACCATTCCACTCATTACGCGACACAGATACGACAGATGGGTCCTTAAAAATCAATATACCGGAACCGATTGTTACCTGGGAGCTGTTGTTAAATTCAATTTTCATCGTCAAATTTAAAGACGCCGAAGCCATAAAATTCGCTTTTTTAAATTGATATCGTTAAACGTGCGGATGATGCGAGATTTTAGATAACTGTTTTTTTTTATATGAAACAAATGAAATTCAAATAAACGAGGAAATAAATAAATGATTAACGGTTTAAATGCCACTGCGAATTTACAGCAATTATCGATGGCATGCTGAAATATTGGAAATCTAATTTTCAACCGTTCGCATGCACCCGTGATGTGTACATTTATTTCTATTGTTATGACAACGACTATAATTTAGTCTACATTATATTATATGATATAAGTATAATATAGTGAAAAATAAATGAAATAATCATGAATCCACTGAATAAATACGAAAAAATTAGAATAGTCGGAAAGGGTAGGTCTATGCAATATCTCGGGATAAAAATATGATTTAATATATTTTTTTCATTTGTAAGGAGCATTTGGCATAGCAGTTTTGTACAGAAAAAAATCTACAAAGCAATTAGTTGTTATAAAAGAGATTAACACCGTTGATTTGACATCGGAAGAACATCAAATGGCGCTCAATGAAGTCGAAGTGTTGTCGTCACTCCATCATCCACATATAATTGGGTAGATTCATATTTAATTAAATTATTATTTATATACTATTATATAATGTATGATGTTGCAGTTATGGTGGAAGCTTTGTAATACAGGGTGTTTTAATGATCGAAATGGAATATGCTGACAGTGGAACTTTAGCCCAAATGCTTTCAGATAGAAAGGAATACATTCCAGAAAGAGAAATCATCGAATATTTTCATCAAATCACATCAGCAATACTATATATGCATAGTAATAATATACTGCATAGGTAATAATCAATAATATATATATATTACAAAATTAGATTAAGAAAAGGTTATTATATAATATTATATAAAGAAGTCCATTATTTTTCGATTTAGCAATTTTTTGTTAAATTTATACATACATATTTAATCTGAAATATAATTACAATATTTGCTGATATCTAATTCCGACGTTTCAGGTTATTATTCAATTTCCTTCTTATAATAAAATGAAACAAACATGAATTTTCTGCATTTTTACAGAAAGATTTAATCTATAGCTATATTCGATAGTGTGAGGTAGTAGATCTGAGAAAAATATTAGAGCGATTTGTGTTTTTTTTGTAAAAAATACAGTAACTTTGTAAAAAATACAGTAATTTTGTAAAAAATACAATAATTTTGTAAAATTTACATTAATTTTGTAAAATTTACATTAATTTTGTAAAAATTACATTCATTTTGTAAAAATTACAGTATTTTTTGTCATTTTTTTTAAACTTTCCTCAACACAATGATCATAACATCGTATAAAAACGACATTAAATTCAAATTAAATATTTAAACATACTTGAATATTGATTTATAATTTCTTTTTCTCTTGAATAAGTGCATTGGGTTCGTTCTTCTTTGATTCGAGCTTCAATATCTGAATTATTTCCTCGAGTTCTTGCTTTCATGCAGCAGATCGTACACGACCTTCCTCTGCTTCAGCGCATAGTTCTCTTTCAGCCTAAAATAATATTATAATAATAATATTAATGTTAATTATAACGTCTTATCTATTACAATAATAAAAAAATATTTAAACATGCCTGTAACTGCTCCGAAAGTTGAATCTTATCTTCGCTCGCTTGTTGTTATTTGGTTTGAAATTTTTGAATTTTTTTCAATGCGAATCTATTTTTCTCTAACTTCCTTCAACTCATCTTTCATCTGTGTTAATTTTTTTCTTGTTTTGTTACTTCCAATAACGGCTTTACATTGATGTAAAGTCTCCACTACTGCCAATTCCTTAATTTGAGATACGCGGCGCAATTTCTCTGAATAGTCCCGATAGCATTCAATAATTTCTGATAATTCCTCCTTGCTAAATAACCTCCGCAGAACGCTTAGAAATTAACAATCAAATCGGTATTTTTATTAGTCTCCTTCTTCTTCGAGATGAGCCAAGACTTGGCTCTGAAGATTTTAGATCGCCCCACAAGGTAGAGATTGATGTCAGCAAGCCTTCTTTCCATCCATGAAACCCTTGGAGACCACGTTCGGTGCGAGCAATTCGTATCGTTGTCTAAACTCTTGGAATAGAATTTCACTCGGGAAGCCTTGACGACAAATTCTAATACCTTCTAAAACACCATTGTAATGCAACTGGTCTAAAACGAAAGCCGCTCCAATTTTTCCGGCTCGTTTCTCTTGATTTGGAATGATACAACCCACAAAGTTGGGATTAGTATTTCTCAACGTAACCATCAGCTTCGTCAATTGATCTTTATGCTGAGAGACATTACAGCGAGAGACTGGTCTGAACATTCCCTTTCTTGTTTTGGTGCCGGATTGTGTACCTGTCAATGCTTGCTGTGCCATTAAGACGATTTCTGCATCCTTCCAGATGTGTCATACGGACGGATCTTGCAAGGCTTCCACAAGAGAAACAACATTTTCTTTCAGCGGATTCATTTTCTTCATCAACCATTTAGCGGCCAAGTAATGGACTTTGCCGGCGTAATGAGTTATAGCAAAAACGGCGACACCGCGGAAATCAGTCTTCATAAATTTGGGATGAAATGAGTGCTCTCTGATGAGCTTCACTACGAATGTTTTATCTGTCGTCTTAGGGAACCAACATTCTTCGTCTAGAAGTGATATGATTCCCATAGGTTTACCGATCAAATCAATCATCGGTTGTATGTCAAGACCGAGATCGATAAATTTCCATTTAATTCCCTCTCGTTGGTATTCTTCCTGCTCCAGAATGAACATGTGTGATTGAATAACTACTGGAGCTTCTGGCCATATGCGTCAAAGTGTAAATTTGCCACTGATTCTCGGTGTTAAATATTCGATTAAGAAAAAATATCGCGTACATGGCATTTATTTTTTAGACTTTTTAGAGAAATACAAAAAGTTTGTGACATGTAAGAGTTGTATTAAAAGAGTTATTCGAGAAAAATCAAAATCTGGGGGTGTTAAATAAGATTTTTTCTGAATTTGGACACATCGCATTCAAATGGTTAGCGATCAGTGGTTTAGGTCACTCCACTTCATCCTTAATTATAAAAAAAGGATTCGTATAACGAAATATGTAGCTAACAAACAGTAAAATAAATAAAATACCCCGAAAAAATGTACACTTTTCTGTAATTGGACGAAAACTGAACCAAAAACGGTGTGCAAAATAATGGATTTCTTTCCAAACAACCTAATATGTACAATGTTTCATAAAAAAAAAAGATTTTTATTAATTTAGTTAAATCCTATTATTCTAGAGATTTAAAAACTGCAAATGTATTTATGAACTCTGATGCATGTATAAAAATCGGTGATTTTGGTATTTCTAAAATCTTAACAACGAACGCCCAAGCACAAACCGTATTAGGGACACCATATTATATAAGTCCAGAAATGGTATTATTCATAAAATATTATGACAAACTAATTAAATATTTATTTATTTGCAATTAAATATGTTATTATCAAGTGTGAAGGAAAGGATTACGATGAAAAATCTGATATATGGGCGATGGCATGTATACTATACGAGATGTGCAGCCTTCGAAGAACATTTCAGGCATCTAGCTTATCAGCACTAGTCAATAAAATAGTACAGGTGCTCTAAATGGAGATAAAACATTATAATAAAAATAATTTTATAAGGACATTTGAATTATAGGGCAAATATGCTCCGATTCCATCGGGCTATTCTAAAAATTTAAGCAATTTAATTGATGCAATGCTCGATAAAAATCCCGATGAAAGACCGGCTGCTAAAGAAATACACGATAAAAGCATTCCGTTTATATTGTCATCACTAGGTTCTGATGGGTACAAGTATGTCGGATTAAGTTTCCTGCAATCACAAGGAATGACAAATATTTTAGAAAGGTAATTTAAACAATGTCATAAGAATATTAATAAATCTATCAATGCTCAACAAAATATATAATTCAAAGGTCAATTTTATATGATATGCAATTTTTAAAAAACAAAATTGATATTAAACCGATCAACTTACCGCCAAAAATAATTATCACACACGTGTCTACGGGATTAAATCATTACATTGCAATATCTAAAGGTATGTATATTAATATAAATATATTTATTGTAATTAAATGCATTATTGTTTTATAGAGGGCCACGTTTATGGTTGGGGTGAAAACGAACATGGAGAATTGGGAATGGGCGAGATGAATAAACACGTAGAAGAACCCGTAGAAATCATTTCATTACAATCTAAAAATATAGTTATGTAAGTTGTGTAAAATATAGTTATGTAAGTGTAAGTAAAGACGGAATAAAAACAAATTATATTAATATTTAAAAGGACGTCTGCTGGAAAACGATTTAGTGTATTCCTGACGAAGGATGGTACAGTCTTGAGCTGCGGAGAAGGATCGAATGGCGTACTCGGACATGGAGATTGGACTAATTGCTACGAACCAAAAATAATAGGTACACATTAAGTTATTCTGAATGTTTCAGTTATCGTATTTAATTATCTCATTTTAGCCTCGCTCGCCGGAGTTCATATAAAATTAATTAGTTCTAGTCATAATCACGTAGCCGCTATGACTATTAACGGAGTAATCTATATGTGGGGTGTCGGTAAAAAGGGACAAACCGGACAAGGAATATTACAAAATAGGTTCTCATAATATATGTGAATATTATATAAAATAATATGTAATACTATTGTTGCATTTATACCTAGTTGTATGCCGATTAATATACATATTAAAACAAAATATGAGATAAAATCATTGCATCTAGGATACGATGCTAGTATGATGATCACAAATAAAGGTATTTTATTAGCTTGCGGATCAAACAATGAAAATAAATTAGCTATTAATAATAAGAAAATGTCGTTAATAATACCTAGATTAGTAAGTATTGTTTTTAAATATCAATCAATTATAAATCTGAATCATTTTTGTTCATATTTTTTTTCGTAGACAGAGGTAGCTATAAAAGGAAAGGTTGTGAATTGTAGTATCGGTAAAAATCATTGTGCAATCATCGTTATTTTCATTAACGGTACATCTGCAATTTATACAACAGGTTCATACAACGAGCGATCGACTACATCAAATCCTCAGAGGGTTGCATCACTAAACTATTTGAATGTCACCGTAGGAATAATGCATTTATCTATATTTTATTTATTAAAATGCATTTATTTGTAGGTTATATTTTAAACGAATACGATTATTTTTAGATGATCGAATGTGGGCCCACATATACGGTGATAGGAACGGATCATAATAGTATAATGTTATGGGGAATACAATATGAACTATTAGAGACGAGGACAAATGAAAATAGTCAAAATTCCAGCGGAATTTGGTCACAATACAGTGCACAATCATCGGTAAGAAAAGATTTATTCATAAAATTTCGTATAAATTCATGTAAATGATATAACTCATGAGAATATAAATAAATAATAATTAATTCTAGACATCGCCGATTGAAACTATGAATGAATTCACATCAGTAACCAAAACGTACATACCGCAATTTATAACACAACCTAAAACTATATTAGGGTATTTATAATTAATTCATTATACCTTTATAAATCCATTAGTTATTTAATAAAGCACTTATTAATTTAATTAAATAAATTGATTTCCATGCTTTTGTGGCTATAAATATTTAGTCAATATTTTTCTAAGCCATTTTATTTCAGATTATATGCATCGGCCAGTCAAATAGAAAAAGAAACATATCTATCATTGGATGGAATTTATCCCTTACCGTACAATATGTTAATTTTATTAAAAACTACAGTACCGCTTACTTTTAATAAAGAAAAATATGAAATTTCATATAATATAAAAGAAAATAAGAATACGGATTATGATACAATTGGTCCGGTAAGAGAATTAAATTGAATAAATTATTGATTTGTATACATAATACATAGACATAATAAATTATATTATAAATAATAAATAATTTCAGCTTCCCAGCTGGATTAAAGAAGAAGCAGCCATTGCAAAATTTACATGGCCTGGAAAATAAATGATTAATTAATGGACTACTGGATTATTCTAAATTCATATAAAAAATACAGACTGTTTATCTGTAACATATAAATTAGACACTATTAACGATACATAAAATGAAAAAGATATATACTCAAAATGTTAATTGCGTTCTCCCTGTTTTCTTACGCTTTATGCCATTAGTGGCGGTGACATTGTGATTCATCGTCGAACTTTCTGGTTCAATTTTAATGTCAACCTTCGGTTCTGATTTCACTTCTTTTGTTTTACACAAATTCATTGGTTTATTTTTCTTTAGATTCACACCTTCAGCAATACAAGGCTTCTTACTGAAAATTATCATATATAAATTGCATATTTTAATGAATTTATAATAATTTAAATAATTTTTGGATTCATAATTACTCATTAACAGTATTATCAGCTTGCTTATAAAATTTAGATAGATCTTTTATAATTGTTGGGAGTGTTTCCTTCGAAATAAAATGATCCACTAATTCGTTTATATTATTATGTGCTTCGATATTAAAAGGTTGAGTTTCTAGATGTTCTGTAAATTATAAAATAAATAAATTTAATGAAGATTGACGTAAAATTGATCAAAACGACTTTAAATATATTACTTATAGACACTTTTGCTCCTTCCGCTTTATAGTCGAATATTTCATGATCTTTTTTTAATACAAGAGAGATCAATTGATCTTCGCTGCCTTGCAATTGTTTCAGTTTCAATATCATTGGCAACGTAATATATTTACAAAACTAAAATGTAAATATTGTTTGTATAATAAATAATGGTATAACAATTATAATTATTTAATTCCAAAAATCTATTTTATTTATACAATAAATATATTTCACTTACTTCTGAAGAATTTGCAAGTAAAAATTTCAATGGAAGTTGCATTAAAATATTTTCACTATGCAATGTTATATGCACGTTAACTTCGTGTCTTTCATTAGCAAATTCAATATTAAATGTTGACTGATCATTTCTCAATGAGGTGTTTTTAAAAAACAGTTGCAGAGTGTTTTTAACAAAAAATGGATCATCCGCTATCAATAACGGATTATTATCCTAAAAAAGCATAAATTTTTTAACAAATGTATTTATATTTCAAAAAGAATATGTGAAATAATTAATAATTACTTTTAGAAGATTGGTAAGCTCATGCTGGGTTAATTTATATTCCCAAATTTCAATAAAATCAGTGAGCAAGAAGTGATAATTATCATCCTCAATTATGTATTTCACATAATAACCATTGAACTTTCCATTGAATACTTCCAGCCACATTATTTACAACTGTGAATATACGAAAACATGTTAATATTCTTAATTAAAAGGTATAGTTATTTTTATTTACAAATGACGCGTAAACTTTGATTTTTGGCATCAATCAGAATTACATAAATTATTTCTAGTGTAAGAATTATTTATTTATTATAGTTCATCTTTTGGAAGCCATTCGTAATAAAAAAATCTCTAACCGTATGAAACGTCAAAATGAGGTTTGACAGCTGAATGTCAAATATAGAATACACCCTTAACAGCTAAAAAACTTACCAGCTAATATTTTTTTACTATTTAATTAAGATTCTATTTGATAAGATAGTATTTACGGTTACGTTTTTAGTTTATGTATATATGCAAACTTTATTCAATAATCACATTAATCAGGATTTAAAATGATATTTTTAGAATGCTGAGTACGGTGTGCAAACCGTTGTCTATGGTCCGTTACCCGCTCGATAGAAATTCGTGACGTCAAAGCCTAGTGTCAGTGCGCTGGTGGCTGGGTATAGTGTAAGCCAGCAGCGGCAACAGCGGCCTCACGATGGGGTCCCTCTTTCGCAGCGAGGAGATGTCTCTATGTCAGCTGTTCCTGCAGAGCGAGGCGGCCTACGCCTGCGTCTCTGAGCTGGGCGAGCTGGGTCTCGTCCAGTTTCGCGACGTGAGCTTACTGCATTTTTTTTACCCCCCAGCCATCACAATTTTTACATTCATTCTTCTAAATAATCTAGCCCATTTGGACTACCATATGGAACTCAAAAACAGACAATCAATACTGTTTTTGTTTTAAAAAAATGTGTTTTACGATTTTGATACTACTAATATTTTGGAATTAATCAACATTTCACGTTATCAGTATTTTATGAACCTTGGTACCAAGTATATGTTCTATTTTATCCTCGACAATAATACTTTCTCAATCCTTGACTGAATTTAATTCCTGATTTAAAAAAAATGTTGATATGACTCAGCTTATATAAAATCATAATGTTGACCAATCGTTAATAATATTTTAATATTAAATAACCTTTATAATATATTTATAAGCTGATACAATATTGTACCGATAAGACTGATGATAACTATCGAATAGATTTAAATTTATTGTTTAATATAATTATCAGTCCGTCATATTATTGGCATATTGGTTTTTGTAATTTATTTAAATGACAATAGTAAAAAATTTTGCATAATAATGTGCAAGTTGTAAATTATTTCGCTATTGTTTACACTTTGTGTTTCTACTGCTCAGTCATTTCGCCGAGAACAATGTAAATATTATTTATTATCATCTTTGTTTGATATCTATCACGTTTAGCATTTACGTTAAGTAAAAAGTATATGTTATAATGGCACAATGTATATTGTCGTGCAGTAACAGCATGTAGATTTTTTAATTTACGATGGTAAATAGAATTACCCTCATATCTATATCTATACAGATAAACTTATCCTTACATTGTTATATCAATGTCGTCCATATTATATCGAATGTTTCTATATAGGATATGATTATGTATTTTATTAATCATTAAAATAATGTAATGTATTGGAAAAGTTTATTATTTAATTATTATAAATGCAATGATTATTCATCGACAAGGAAAATTGTTTTTTAATCGTTGTTGATTTATTGTAGTAGTATTCAATGTATTTATGTAAAAGTATTTTTTATTTTTCAGTTAAATCCGGACGTAAATGCATTTCAACGCAAGTTCGTAAATGAAGTCCGTAGGTGCGACGAGATGGAAAGAAAGCTTCGTTATTTAGAAAAAGAAATTCGTAAAGACGATATTCCTTTATTGGATACCGGAGATAGCCCTGAAGCTCCACAACCGAGAGAAATGATAGATTTAGAGGTACTCATGTGACAACGATTCTATTTAGCATAAGTCGTTTTAAATAATTATGCCATTATCCTTTTTTTGTTTTGATAAATGAGAAAATTCATGATAAATCGTTACTATTTTAGGCTACGTTTGAAAAACTCGAAAATGAATTACGCGAAGTAAATCAAAACGCAGAGGCTTTGAAGAGGAACTATTTAGAGTTGACCGAACTCAAACATATACTGCGAAAGACTCAAGTATTCTTCGACGAAGTAAGTTGATCATTACTACGAATCGAACACTAGAGCTCGTCAAGTTTGTTTTTGATATTGCAATTTTTTTTAAACGTGCGTTAATAAAAAATCAAAGTATTACATCAGCGTGTAATACAATCGACGGCACATATGGTTGAAAGATAATTATGTATCAATCAATACTCAATTTAAAATGTAATTATATTTTTTATTATAACAAACTGGTTATAATACGTGTTGAAATTAAATAGTCGATGATTAATCGCTATTCAATGATTGTTTTTTTTTACTATGTATTTTGATTGAATCTAAATTTTCATTTTTAAATAATGCTCCAGTTATATCTATGTATGTTCCTGTTTCCAAATATACAATTTTTTACAATTCCACATTACCAGAACTGCTATGTATCTGGTCCACACACCATAGTGGATATTTACTATCAAAGATAATTCATATCTGATAATTGTGTAATAGATTAAGTGTTAATTAATATTTGTTTCTTACATTTTGGTAAAAAATATATTACTTAATAACGTTTGACCTAATGAACCGGACTTACTAAAGCTTTTGGTGTAATGCTACCGACTCGATGGTTCCAGAGAGATTTTTCCTTGTATTACTTCACTCACACTGCAATGATTAATCAATATTATAGCACTCTTTAAAATTATAATTGCTTTTTCAGTTGTTATAATATATTTTTTTTAATATTTACAATTTTTATCATAAAATAGACGAAATAAAATTTGGTGGGGTCGCCATTCTTCCAAAATACTGATCATGTTAATGGCATTTATCACTTTATGACGCTTCTGATTGCTACAGTACTTTTTTACATATATATTAGAATGAATTAATGTTGTATTATCTTCATATTGTGTATACTTTGCATCATATGGTTGAAATTTATCTTATTTTAATATTATAAATCAACATGTATTATTTAATTGATCCCGATTGTTTGCTGTATTAAAAACGGAACTGTTATTTTACGGCGAAGAGTATAAAAGAGGTTACATGCATTGTTATAAAAATAATATAAAAATCAAACATATTTTCCAAGATGGCTGATCCGTCACGTGAAGAAGAACAAGTAACCTTACTTGGTGAGGAAGGGCTGCGTGCTGGGGGACAGGCTCTTAAACTGGGGTATGATAATACTCGCCAAGCTAATTTGTCCCATTGTGAATTAGTGGACGATGCTTTAGTAAATTCATCTTTCTCAATTTATTATTCTGTCGCGAAAATCACTTTGAAAACACATACATCATTCACAACATTCTGTCCATGTACGAATACCAAATATTTGAAAGATGAATATGCACTGAAGAATAGGCCACTTGTAATATAATTATTGTTACAGCGATTGTACTGCGACGTTGACACGGAACAATACCGCACACCGCTCAGGCAAGCTACGCTGGTTGTTTTATGTTTGTTCCATATATTGGGTGCCATTCAACATTCCAGTCCCTATTGTTTAATGGAAAAGATTTTTTTCTCTAAATATCCAACTAATTATACAATAAATCCCCCCAGAATAATTGAATAATATTCGATCCCAATAACAAACACAGTAACCTCGTTATTAGTTTATGAGCTTAACTATATATAAGCTATTCATTAACTATTGATGTTTTATGACATTTTAATTGACATATTTGAATAGTTTTATATTTTTTTTTTTACGAAAATAAAGAATTTAATAACAGGAGTACCATAGAATAATGTCTTTGACTGTTTCAAGTCATGTTTTGTGTTACTTCGGTGACTATACGCGCGGAGAGTGAATTGTGATTTGTAACATTAGAATTCAATAATCCAATTTATGATAAATCAATTTTTACTAAGAATTTATTACCGAATCCTTTTTTCGAAAAAAAATAGACTCCAGCAATTGCCGCTAAAAATATTTGTGTCGTACTTGGAGATTATTCGCATGTTTCCAAGTGTCAAAGATGATTCAAGGAATTCAGATTGGGAAATTTTAATTAAAAAAATAGCCCCGAAAGTCGACGATGCCATACTGAGTGCCGAAATCGAAAATAATCCAACTTTATCTGTTGAAATAATTGTGTACAATCTCGGTTAATCATGGCCGAGTGTTTAGTATCTTAATAAATCGGTAAGATATGAAAGAGGAAATAGATATTGCATGTGCCAACCTTTTACATATCATGCACCATTGACGGCGCTCCGTCAGTGCACACGCTGATGTCCGTCAGTACACAAATATATTTTCTAGACATGATTTTATTTTTTCAAATAAGTCTTATCCTCTTGTTTTATCATGCAATGACTCCAGACCGGCGAAATGTGCCACTTGTAATCTTTCAATGAGCCACGTTTGGTGTATGCGCCATAGATTGGCTACCCCTGGTCTAAAGAATTGCATAAACGCATGTGTACATCTTTCGGAGATGAAATCCGAGACAACGTTTTTGCAAAGCCTGATTATTGGAGAAAAAAACGATTTTAATTTATGCATTGAGTGTTTTTATTCTCAGCATATCTCTTCAGATCGATAGGCATTGAAATATTGCCAGTTGAGAAAAAAGTCATGTGATAAGGAGCACCGTATAGAAACCCGCCCTATAGAAGATAAGGCCATACAAAATTTAGGGTTATGTATTTTTAATTGTATTTTGTAAATTGAACGAAATCAATATATCAAACATTTTCCATTCACATATTTTAAATTATTTCGTTTTTTTGTTTACGCGCTTGTTATATTTTTTGTTAAACTAAGGGCATTGATCTTTATTTCGCGCGGCAATGTATTACATATTTATGAAATATGTAATTTGAGCATGAAATTTTATCCTTTTGTAGAAAATGGTGCTCTAGAAGGAAGCAGAGAGCGCTATAGGAGGGTTGACTGATATGTAAAAAATTTGATAAGAATTATTTCATATAAAAAAGGACATTCCTTTCGGGTACTCCTAATATGAATCAGTCTTGTTCCGTTAAGAATTATTTATCGCATTTTTAATGTTGTATTTAATATGTCATAAAATGTACATAAGTAAAAGATCCCGTTTGATATTTGCGTACTGCCTGAGTGTGTACTTAATTACTGAAGCTTGGTGTTGAGGTTTTCAAGCATAGTTATATCACAATGCCCCCTAAAAATAAATTCAATATATTGTAAGTACAAGGAGATATAAAGAGGCTGATGTCCCATACGATTTTCATTAGGAAATTTTTGGTGATTTGCTTTTAATTTTTATTAACATTAGTTATTTCGATATGTATTTAATATTAATCGCTTTAGTTTTGTTCTAAAAATTTTTGTAGTACAACATTGATTCTTCTATGCATGCACATCATTACGCTTGTTTTTATTCCATATATTTATATATTTTTTACCGAAGTGTTGAAATCATTACATTGTTTTTTTTTTTAGGATAAGTTTTATCTAGTATCGATTAGTGCTTACACGTATGTTGATAACATCATCAAGTATTGTGATAATGGTGACTCCTGTTAATTGATTGATTTAGCTTATGTTGACAAAATGTGTTTTTGCAGTTTTCCGCATATAAAACCTTTCGTTACTGGTAATCTGTGGAATACATTTGATTGTATTTAGCTTTGGTATATTTTTATTTTTTTTTGCTTACGATATGTTTTCCGATCCGATCCATATGTTGGTAAAATAATAAAATTTTATAGCATTGGGGATGTGTGTTGTAACTTGTTGTTTGTGTTGTGTGTTAGCACGAGGGTGGGCATAATCCCACAGAGTCGATGACGCGGGCGTTAATTAGTGAAGAAACTCAGAGAAGCTTTGCGCCAGTTCAACTCGGGTATGTATGATGAAATCGCTTTAAATATTTACATGTCTGTACCTTTGCATACTCTTCAATGATAATGTTCGTCCGTTGCGATGTTCTACATATTTCAGGCACCTGATAAAAGACACAAAAGATTTTGATCTAATTATATTGAATATTTTTATGCATATTATTGATTTTTGTATGTTATTTTTTTTGGTGGGTGATGGTTTGTGTCATATTTGTATTGTCTGAGATTAAACGCTTTAACACAGAAAAATTATCTCATTCTAGTCAAAGTATTCGGTAGTAGCTGATTAATTCAAGGATACGTGGGTCGTGTGAATAGAAATCTAAATCGGATTCGTCGATACCTATATTTTTATTATCATATTTTACCGGCTTTGTATATAATCAAATTAAAGTGATTAAGGCATAGAATGTTATTAACAATCAATACACAATTTATCCGGTGATTAATTAATTTTACACTCTCGTCGGAAGCACAGATTTATTGACATTTATGTATATTGGGAGTTGGATTATGTTTTTTGTTTGTCTTATATTATTTATAACGCTAATTATAAATACGCCGATATGATCTCGCCATTTATATATAACATTGTGGTGTTATTTAGTTTACCATCGGACCCTCTGGAATTTCTACCCTGGTCAGTAGTTTGGTTTATCATCCATTTATACTTGGTGTCTATCTTAGGCCATAGATATTATGTAGTTGCATGTGAGATAATTTAAAAAATTTCTTAATGACAAGTGCGGGGACATCAGATTGTACAAAGATATATTAGCTGTTGTGATTTTTTTCTTATGTGTATTATTAACAATAATTTTATTTAACCGTGTATAAGTCGCAGTATAATACTGTAGTCTTTTTATTTTGATTTTATTATATTATACATGATTTGTATAATTATTAAATAAAATATGTGAATTATTCTTTCATATATAAATATCCAATAATATGCATGCAAAAATATTTATTTTCTGTATTTTATTCGCATATGAGAATATTTTTTTTCATATTGTGTTTTTTATTACGATTTTATATCATATATATATTTGCGTAGATTGTAATTAATGTGAGATAATATTGACAGTTTCGTTGCCGGTGTTATATTGCGGGAAAGAATACCCGCTTTCGAACGTATGTTATGGAGAGCTTGTCGCGGAAATGTATTTTTACGTCAAGCCGAAATCGAAACTCCGTTGGAAGATCCGACGAGTGTAAGATGATTTTTATTGTACTTTATTCGTAGAATACGATTTTTATTAAATGTTGCGTATATTTTTTCAGGGTGATCAAGTCTTCAAGTCGGTGTTTATCATATTCTTCCAAGGTGATCAATTGAAAACTCGCGTAAAAAAAATATGCGAAGGATTCCGAGCAACGCTGTATCCTTGTCCCGAAGCTCCTGCCGATCGCAGAGAAATGGCTATGGGAGTGATGACCAGAATCGAAGATCTTAATACGGTGAATTATTTATTTATATATAATTCTATCGTAATATTTTTTATTAAATTCGGTATTGATTATTTCAGGTGCTCGGACAAACCCAAGATCATCGTCATCGAGTGTTGGTTGCAGCCGCAAAAAATATTGTCAAATGGTTCGTTAAAGTTCGTAAAATCAAAGCCATTTACCACACGCTGAATCTGTTCAATCTCGACGTTACTCAAAAATGTTTGATTGCTGAATGCTGGGTCCCGGCTTTGGATCTGGAGACCATTCAACTCGCATTGCGCAGAGGGACCGTCAGTTTTATTTATTTTTTTATCAAATTATTTATTAAATTATTTTATAGGTTAATTATATGATCGTTGTAATTATAGGAAAGAAGTGGAAGCTCAGTGCCGCCGATTTTAAATCGTATGGAAACATTTGAAGATCCGCCAACATATAATCGGACAAATAAGTTTACTAGTGCTTTTCAAGCACTGATTAATGCATACGGAGTCGCTTCTTACCGTGAAGTTAATCCAGGTAAGATCGATTATAATAATAAAATTAATTTTATTGTTTGATGTTAAAAAAATAATTAAATTTTTATTTCACAGCTCCATACACAATCATCACTTTCCCATTTCTATTCGCTGTGATGTTTGGAGATTTAGGTCACGGCCTTTTGATGGCACTTTTCGGATTATGGATGGTTCTAAAAGAAAAACCTCTCGCTGCAAAGAAATCAGATAGTGAGGTAAATTGGGAAATTTAAATAAACAGTGGTACCATCATGGTTCGTATCTAATTCGTTTCAACCAGATTGTATTATAAAAACTAACGTTCGAAGTCTGAATTAACTGACAGTAAAATAGTAGATGGGAGAGGGTCCTAATCGTGGGTCCTAATCGATCGAGTTGTACATTGATTCTTTATAAGATTAGGGAATTTGAAATTGTCACCCGTTTTCTAGGTTAACACATATCATGCTGTGTCCGTCACCAGTGACTGACAGTTATCGATTTGAAGAAATGTTCCACAATCTCCATCAGTTACTTGTAGACCATATTTTAACATGTTATGTTCTTGACAAGGCGTTTTTGCACAAAATGCATACCAGAACTTTTTTAAAAAAAAATCATAAAAATGAAATAAATAACAAAATATGAAGATTTTTATACCTAAAAAAATTAATATGTTAATTTGAAAGAATTGATGGTTTATTTTTCATATTTATACGAGGTTTTTAGGTTAAAAAAAATTCTAGAAATGAAACAATCTAGGATTTACAAAAATTTCTAGGATTAAAAAAGCAGGTATTGACAAGTTTTGATAAGTCGCTACGTTTTATGTCTAATGATATATTTTGGTATTTCCGTTTCATAAAATTTGTATGATATGGAATATAAATTGTATGCGTAGTATTACCACACGCCTCGTCAATCACCAGTGACTGACACCATAAATAAGGTTCTATCTAAGTAGTAAAATAAATCAAAATTTATCGATACATATGCCTTTTTTAAAAAATGTACTAGTTAATGGAACCATTTCAACAACTATTTCCAAGCAATCGTCGATTAAAGATTTGGGAATTCCGTTTGACTCCAAATTTTTATTCAGTTTACATGTATCCAACGTATGTAATAGAGTACCGAGAATGCTTGGCTTTAACTTGAGAAACTGTCATTAAATATATGTGGGGATGGAAATAAAATCAATAGTGTTTTTGGTTACTTTTAAATTTTGTTCCGCTTTGCTTTTCCCCATGTTCTTGTCTAACGTATTGAGTTGCCAAGTTGGCGCCCCTAAAATTGTCCTTATCGGGCAAGGGCCCCTTCCGCTGATAGGCTCTGTATACATACATTGGTTTGGAGCTCGCTTGAATCAGGATTCATTATCTGGGCACCATACGAAGCTTCGAATTCCCTCAGTCTAGAGGAAATCCAAAAGAAATTCTTGATATGGGTAATGGGGGAATTTGGGTTTATCCGAACTTATACTCCGCATGGTTACAGGGTTGTTTGGGGTATAAGCTGAGATATTTGGCAACGCACTTCTTCTAGCGGTTGTTTTGTTTAGTACATATCCTCCTAGTTATGCGTTATTGTCACTCCAGAGTGACAACTGTTTATACACCGCCCACACTATTGACATGTGCTGGAAGCTTTGTGTAAAAGTTATTTGAATAAGAATGTGTTCATTTTATTCATGGTAACGTTTAGAACCCATAATTCATAAATAAATTCGAGTTAGTCTTAGCTTCTTTCTAAAACTTATTTTTGTTGTTTCATTTACAACATTTATGTTAGAAGTACAAGGTACCACTGTACAACTATTATAAATAATTCAAAATAATGATTTAATGTTTTTTTTAGATTTGGAATATATTCTTCGGCGGCCGCTACATTATATTATTGATGGGCGTATTCTCCATGTACACCGGCTTCATATACAACGATATATTTTCAAAGAGCTTAAACATCTTTGGCTCCTATTGGAAATGTAATTACGACTCATCCACACTCAATGCCAACAAGGAATTGCAAATGAATCCGGCTTCCGACGATTATTATCAAATTCCATATCCGATTGGACTTGATCCCATTTGGCAAGTATGTGTATTTTCGTCACATTAATCATAGTAATTTACCGCTAAATACAATCGATTTTTGCATTATTATTTTTTTCCAGCTCGCCGAAAATAAGATTATTTTTCAAAACACATTCAAAATGAAAATATCGATCATCATCGGAGTTATCCACATGCTGTTCGGAGTGTCCCTCTCTCTATGGAATCATATGTAAAGATTAATTTATTCAAATCTTATGCATTTTTAAGCGTAATATGTATTAACGTCGATTTAATTTCAGGTATTTCAAAAAGAAGCTGAGCATTTACTTCGAATTTGTTCCCCAAATCTTGTTTTTGACATTTTTGTTTTTCTATTTGGTGCTGTTGATATTTATCAAATTTGTATCGTACGGACCTACCCCCGGCCATTTTAACGATGAGGGTAAATAAAAACATGTCGTATATTTAACATGTATACGTATTGCGTGATTATAATGATCCATTTATATATTTCCAGCTTATGTGACATCGTCGTCGTATTGTGCTCCGTCGGTATTGATAACATTTATAAATATGGTATTGATGAAAGATACACCGGAGAGGAAAGATTGCGGTCCTCCTACGATGTACGCCGGTCAGGGCGGATTCCAAAAACTATTAGTAGTCGTCGCCTTATTATGCGTTCCCGTGATGCTGTTCGCCAAGCCCTATTACATAATGCGAGAAAACAAAAAGAGAACGGTCAGTATATTAGATTTATATTCATAATTATTTGATTTTATTTCGGTATATATAATTTTACTGTATTACAGATGAATCATCAACCGATGCATAATGGTGAGAATGGCGACGTTACTGGAAATGAACAGTCTCAATCGGTGGAAACCGCTAAGCCAAATCATGAGGAGGATATCCAAGAAATGTTTATACATCAAGTGAGTTTGTAACCGTACAAGTTTGATATGAAAATATGCGGAGTTTTCAATTCCTCATACTCAAGTTCAACTGTCACAATTTTTTTTGTTATGTTGGTACTCTCGTATTATTTTATTGTTGGCTATCGGAAAGGTTTCACGTGTTTTGGTGTGCTTGACGAAGCTTCACTAAATTTTTTGACCAAAACCAACATCGTTATGATACCTCAGCCTCTGTATTCATCGCCCAAGTAATTATTTCCCTTTCTGGAGACGAAAAAAAACCATAAAAGGATGTTTAGCCAATATCGAGAAGGTTAAGACAGAATTGCTGAAGCAGTTAACTCCATAAACTAAAAATTGCGTTTCAGAGTGCTTCGAAAATTGGAAAAAGCGTTGGATTAATGTACAACGTATCTGATGGGATCTATTTCAGACGAAATTAATATTGATTCAGATTTTTCAAGAAAAACCAAAAATGCCCATATTTTTTTATTAAACTTCGTACGTACGAATCGTTTGTGTTTGATGGATAATTTATTTAATTGTGTTTCAGAGCATTCATACCATCGAGTATGTCCTTGGGAGTGTGTCGCATACTGCATCTTATCTGCGGCTATGGGCGCTTTCACTTGCCCATGCTCAGCTAGCTGAAGTTTTATGGGATTTCGTGATGCGTAACGGTAATATCGATTTTTATCACATATATTCTTATTTTACACTTTACCGACCGGATAATAGAGCTACTAGATGTATGTTTACGACCCCACATTTTTATGTTAAATCAGTTTTATTGGAAATTTACCAAATTTTTACCCAGAGATATATAACACATTGCAATGCACAGTATATAACACATATATAACACATTGCAATGTGCAGTATTTTTAATGTTTTTACATAAGCTATTTTATGTGTTTATCCCAATTATCATTGTATGTCATGAGAGTACACCTTTTTTTATTCAGTTGGTACTGTCAGTGTTGCCATTTAGAGTACGAGAATTATGTTATATGGCAATTTCTCCATGATGTCGCAATTTCAGCCCTGTCGTAGTGTTCCTTCCGTTAATCATTTTATTGCGGAGTTGTCTTCTCTCGCTGGAAGGATTGACGGTTCCCTCCAGGTCAGGCAGTGTTTTTGACCCAGACCCAGTTGCCACTACTGCCTCAGGTGTTCCCCTATCCGCAACCTAAGAACCCGTGCAATCGTATATAGCTATATAGACGGTGCCAATGTTGATATTAAATATTAATAAAATTAAAGACTACTCAACAGTTTGATAGCCGCTGAGTATAATTTGTTTATTTCAATCGATCCATCATTAGTATGTCTAATGGGAGTAATTAAACTTGCTAATAGTATCTGGTTGGGAATTTATTCAATATATCTGAGAAAATTGGGAAAGCTAACAGGACACTGTTGCCACTAACCTGATCCCGAGGTGTTAGGCTACCTCAGGGTTCAAATAGCATTTTAATCCATGCGGTTTGGGTCTTTTTGCGCTCGATGTTGCACAAACAGTACGATGAACACGTCTTACACCGTCCCCCCTCGCCTCAGTTATAAATATTAATTATATAGTTAATTATTGATGATATTTTATTATTATTTTCAATATCAAACTCACCGAGTTCAGGAGCAGCAGTAAAATCATCAAAAAGTTCATACGAACTAAAAAAAAAACAATTGCGTCCGCCCAGTTTCAACTGAAATGTCATCGAGATGAAAATGGCAATAAAAACATAAACATAAATAACATATGAAAAATTTACCCCCCCTATAACGTACACTCCTATAACGTTCCCTCCTATAACGTTTGCGACGGTTTTGTCCTATAACGTCGATCCTCCCTATAACATAATTTTTTTAAAACGCTAATTTGAATTTTCATAAAAATAATTTATATTTTTATAAAATTAACTAATAAAATGTTGCGTTGGTCTTCCCTGCCCGCAAGTTGCGGGAAGATTAAGTCAGCCTAAATACGAAAGGATATTGCTCATCGTGCGAGTCAAGTCATTTGCGCTGGTTAATACGTAAAAATGTCCAAAAAAAATAAAAATTTACTGATTTCCTTCAAATCAAAAAATAAAATTTAAAAAGTTAAACCCCCTATAACGTGGTACCCATCTTAACGTTATAGGGGGGTGTACACAGTTAAATATCTCTTTGAAATACAATAAAAGGAAATCTATTTTGCTATAGGATTGATATAGGGACCACGCTATAGAAAACCCCACCATATAGAAGACTGGGCACACATAAAAATTTGGGGTTAGGTTTTTTTTAATGTTTTCATTAAACCTATATTATGGCTTGTACAATGGGGGAAACTTTCCTAGTTTTATTTATCTATGTGTTAAATACTAGTTTTGATTTTATTATTCAATGTTTTAGTAGTATGGCTGAACGGCTATGAAATTATTATCATAGGATTCCTTGAGAGAGTTATGTTAATTAATTGTATATTTCGAACAGGAATCGCACGCGAAGGATGGACCGGCGGAATATCGGCTGCCATATTTTTCGCAGTTTGGGCCATTCTCACTCTGGGCATCCTTGTGTTGATGGAAGGATTATCGGCATTCCTCCACACGCTACGTTTACATTGGTAAATAAATCATCATATCAATATCTTAAATCATAATATGTATTGTTTTATTAATAAATGCATTTTTTATGCAGGGTTGAGTTTCAAAGCAAATTTTACGAGGGGCAGGGTCACAGCTTTCAACCGTTTGCGTTTGAGGTTATTTTGGACGTCGCATCACAAACTACGGAAGAATAGAAAATTAACAAATCGTATTCCGTGGCACCTAGCATAATCAAATCAATATGTGTAATCTCAAATTTAATAAAAAAATCTATGTGTTGTTGTTTATTGTTGATCTCTATGATATCATATTGAAAATTATCGATTTAATTTCATATAACTATGTAAGTATTAGTTATTTCCCGATGAAATATTAAAGATAGATGCGTCTGTGTACTTGGATAATGTTAGCATTGTAATATTAATAAGGCCATCCTATAATGTTTCAAGTATGGAATCTCAAACCTGTTTTTGGCACACATGTGTCCGTTTATATAAGTGCTTGAATGAAATTAAGCAACGGCTCTTGACTGGGTATATAACCCTTTGTTAGCTTCCCTCTGAGTAATAAATTTATTAATGAAAAATATTAAACATTATAATGTAATATATTTGTTACAATTATTATATTATATAACTATTAATCTACAGATACTTGTGTATTACTTTTCTTAATTACTGTTGCTTGTATTAATTGTGGACACATATTTCTTTAAAAAAAATATTGTATCATGACATTTATTTAATTTTTCATTCGTCCGATTACATCCGAAATATACTGCATTATTTTTTTTATTAAAAACGTAATTTAAGGAAACTAATACATGTGTAACTTGCATATGTGTAATTTACCCGAGTTTTCCTGGAGAAAAGCTGTTGAATGCTTGTCTAATATTTTATAATAGTACTTTTTTGTTCTCGTGTCCATGCTTTAGCTCTATTAGGCGAAAATTGATATAGTGCTTGTAGGCAAATTTTAGAATCGAAGAATACTCAAATGATTGTTTCTATTTTCAAAGGTTAATTATAAATAATCATAGTTAGATAATTGTTCAATGTACTTACATAAATCTTATTTATAACGTTAACTCTTGCCAGTACCGTTAACCAATGTTAATGCGACGTTTGTCGAAAAAGACCCAAAAATTTTGAGATAATATTTCTGTTAGATGACTAGATTGTAATTACGTATTTATTGGATTTGAAATTAAACGTGCATAGTTAGCGAGTATTATAAAATTGATTATATATGACAAATATTTATGAATAAATAATAATAAAAAACGTATTGTTTTTTTTTTCGAACATTCTTTAAGTCGGTTTGTATCGCACTACTTACCAAAAGTGCCGATGAACTTTATCTCATATTTCAGTTTTAGACGCAACTGTAGATAACATTCTAACACGATTATCATTGAGAATGACATTGTTGAGATATTATAGTAGGTATTTTCGGCGTACAATGCATTTATAATTTAATTGGCGTGATTCATATGCGTTGACAGTTATTGTCTTTCGTGAAAAACGCGTAAAGTCAGAGCGGATTGCGTAAGTCTCGCAAATTTCCCTGTCGATATGTGCCACGTGGCAAGCTTCCAAAAACCTTGACCGTCATGGGCCGCATTGGTCTCCACGCCCTTGTCAAATACATATCTACGGTACTGAGCTACGACAACGTGTCGGACTTTGTTCTGGCGGACCTTGATTGACTGTTGTGCAAGGCGGTTAAATGACGTCGTCCACGTCACACATGCAATGGCATGCACAGTATGGCCGCTGTTGATATTTACAATTCGAGACGAAAATCTTTTGGCACCAGTCTGTCAAATTTTCGTATGATGTCATTCGACAAAACATGAATAAACCGACCTCCATACAAATCAATGGAAACGCTCCGTGAATCGAAAATCATATTTCAAATCGAGCGTGTAACCCCTTAAAGCTAAATTATGCAATATCCCCTGCACTCGGATCGAAATTCATGTGCATGCGAGTGCAGTCGTAACAAATTGTTTCCGGAAATAGCGGATAATTTTCTGAAATCAAGGTGAGCTGCATTATCATCACATAATCAATAAATCATCTTCATATGACCGACATCAGGGGCTGATCGCATTTAATATAATCGTAATGCATTCAAATGTCATTGCATAAAAATGGCGGTTCATTATTCGTTTGTTTTATACAATAATATCGAGCCATAGACAAAAATATTGAGCCATAGACAATAATATAGAGTCAGAAACAAATATTTTGCTAATCGATCCAAAATCATCGTCATAGGCGCAACAGCCCTATTGTAGAGCCCTGGCCTTATCTAACACCCTTTTCCATTTTATTCAATGATAATCAATAATAAGTTTCAATGATACAGTGTCCCTCTGTTCTATTCGTCTCAGAATCCTCCTCTCCAGGATATCCAGTTGTTGCTCATCTTGTTTTGTAAAGCCCAACATTCAGATCCGTATTCTAGGACGGGCCTGATGAGAGTCATGTAGATACTTTTGAAGTTCAAAGTAGCACCGGTTTGCCAGCATAGTTATTCTTCGTACTTCCAAATTGGTTTCATTGTTATTTGTGATATAAGTGAGCAGAGATATATGAATTCCGGGACGGCCTCGAAGCTCTACTTTTCGACTCTCAAGGGTTAAAGGATTCGTCCTTGGCATATGGGCATGTATTTTGTCTTAGTCTTGATATTTAGTCCCATGCCAATTGCCGCTCTTATTATTCGTTGGCATCCTTGAGAGCCGCTCAAGATCTTGCCACAATGTCTATGTCGTCCGCATAGGCAAGAAGCTGCACCTATTTATTAAGAATGGTGCCAGTTGTTTCCACGCCGGAATCACTCATTACACCTTTGAGTGATATGTTAAACAACAAACATACTAGAGCGTCACCCTGTTTCAAATTCTTCAGATAATTGATCCAAAATCAGTACAGAACTTACTGACATTTACTAAATCGTAGGTCTTCATTATAGATCTTTGAAGATCCACTGCCGAGGAAGGAGTACTAACTGTTATTATTGTTAAGCTTAACCTTTACGTTCCTGTGTAAAGAAACGAACGGCAGCGCTCGATGGGGGGACATAAAGTCTCCCAAGTTTCCTAGAGCATGTATCGACTCGAATTATTGTCTGTAGTGGTCTCGAACTTATGTATACGAGGAATAATTATCTTAAATATGCAATGTTTATATTAAACGACATATTTAATTTAAATAAAAATCATGGGAAAATAAAAAATAAAACGTTAACGATTAATCCTTTGCCTCCAATCTTCTGTTTTGGATGTCGATTGAGGCATTTGGCGCAGTTGTCGATGAACCAATTTCCATGGCAGATGTTCACTCTTCATTCGAGAAGTGAATTTTCTGTATTTCCAGGAAATATACGAACTGTATTCCTTTCTTATGTGAGGATGCTACGGTTTCCATCTCAATAGAAAGCTAGATAGAATAAATTTAGCTTTAAAAGTACGCAAGAAGCAAAAATTAATCATTTAATGAATTTTTTTTTTAACTAATCAACATATTCTATAAAAAATTACCGTTTTTAGTCTCAACCATTTTTATTGGTTGAAGAAAAAACTATTTATTTAAGATAACAATCATTTTAAATTGATAGATCGGAGCTCTAAGGTTTTTATCACAATGTAGGTATGTCGATAGAAAGGCGCTCTGAACCTAGTAGGATTAAGAGACTAAAAAAAATAGGTAAAGAATTTGCTTCCACATTCACTTTCAACTACAGTCCTTGAATAACAAATAGTTCGCTCGTTTCCATTGCTTTGATACAAAACCAATTTATTTTTGATAAGGCTCTAAAGAAAAAATGCTTCTTATTTATGTTTGGTAGAATATTTATGAAGTAAAACATTATGAATTATGAAAACTCAGCTGTATTGTGCTAGATTGATGAACTAGATGATATGAAAAAAAACTTATCTACGGATAATGATTATAAACAACATTCTAACCCATTTTTAATAAGTTTAATATAAATAAAAGTCGATAATAAAATTTGACATATTTCACAAAGTACACATTACTTTATAAACAAGTGTTTACCTCTTACTTGTTATCATATGATAACACAACAGGGTTTTTTTCATAAAAAAGAGTAATCTATATCGTACAGCATTCATCCATTAATAGCCCGATAACCCCATAATGATGGACATATTTATCACCAATTCAATTTGGTGGATAAATGAAGCAGTATGAAAGGCGCCAGATATCAGCAACACAATGAATAGAACGTAGAACAGCTGTTTTTGCGATTCTAATAAAAATGTGTTGGACGAATAAAAATAGAAGATCGCAGGTGGGGGATCAAATATAATTTAACATTTTGGCGGATGTCTTTACGCTTTATAATGCCAAACGTTTTATAATATGTACTAAGTTAATTTTGCGATGGAACAACTGGACTTTGTACGCAAGATAATTTAAAATTAATGGATTGGGCAAAAAAAATATAAACAATAAATAAGCTGATTGTAATTTATGATATTTCGTTATAAATAGAAGAAAAGATTAAGTCGTTTTATGTTTTTATTCTTTTATACTGTGCAATTACGTTATGGAAGGATGATTTTTGTGTAATTAGGTTTTGTTTCATTGCATAATCGCTTAATTATATAGTAAATATGACGACGATCACTTTTATTATTATGTATTATGCATATTGTGATATTTTAAATTCGGCCTTTTCGTAAAACATATGGCGAAACGAAGTGTGAAAATTATTTTTTCATGCGCGATATTTCATAATGGATGTTTACTTGTTTGTCCAAAAAGTTGTCCGAAGAGGATTTTTTGCTTGTAGAAAAAGTGTAAAATGTTTTTTTGGTAAAAACAATATTTTTATAACATATCAGCTTCTGTAATCGTCGGATATAGCCCACTGCGACTTCTGTTTATTATCCAAAGATGAAAAAAAATAATGAACGACGTTTTGCCAAGTGGCGGATTTAGCACTTAAGAGCGTAATTCAATTATGAGGCTCCCCCCACCTCAAAATATTTTCACTACCCCTACACCTTATAATATGTATTCTATTCGCTCGATTTTTTACTTAATTTGCAATGTTTTGGATACATAATTAATAACACATCAATTTTCATAAAAAGATATAATGAAAAATTAAATTAAACTTTTTAATTTGTATTGTTTCTTCTCTTTCGTCGTTTTTTATTAGCTTCTCGATGATCGATATTATTGATCTTGATGTTGGATTCAGGGGCCCCATAAGGACCAACAATACCTCCAGGGCTGTATGCAGAGGGCCCCGATGCCTTGCATCGTTTTGCCTTAAGGTAGCTACCCGCCTGAATCCATGGATAGTGGTCTGCGAAACAGTCTTATTAATTATTTTTGTTATGAAAAAAATGGTATTGAGAGCTGAACTTTGAGGCCCCTGAATTAATTGGGCCATAGACGCGCGCCTTATGTGCCTAATAGGAAATCCGCCACTGTTGAGAAGAGGAGCCATACCAAAAATTCCATTCCAGAAGTACAACGAAGATTAGATAAAGCGCCACTTTGAAGGAGTAAAATACGAAAAATAATGAAAATCCATTATTTAATTAAATTATACATTCAACCCAATTAAAAATATTGAGTGATTACATTTTAGATTACGGCATGATCGATTATATTTATGAATACATACATTCTAATCATATTAATATGTAATTAGAAAGTGGGCCCAGAGAAAGAATACCATATACGGTGCATCACAGCAACGGAAAATATCATCGATAACACTATCGATAATACTCTCATGACGAGATTAGCTTAAGGCTGAAAATTAATAAACATATAGGATATTTAATAATCTTTTATCGACATTTGCTCATAATAAAATACAGTTCGCGATCAATTATAACTGCAAACAAGAATAAATAATATCGTAGTTTAATACATATTACTAAAATTAATTATAACTATGATGTAATTTTAGTTTCAATCTGAATTCATTGATAAATAGCGTAGAACGGTTTACGCATTTGTATTGTAATCGAATGTAATGATTCTTTTGTTATTTTTAAACAACGATGTCAGGGCTGCCAACTGCGAATTTATCGCAGGTCTTAATATATGAATTAATTAACCATTATTTTTTAATGAAAAATGTTATTTTTGCCGTGGTTAATTTTGCAAATTTCGGAAATATCCATTACAGCCAATTAATCTTCATTTGACAAGTTACTACAGTTGCATTCGTTACTACGAATTTTTGGCAGCCGCATCACTTAAATCACAAACAATTGGCACGCGGATTGAATAATATATATATTTGAAAATAAATAAACGTTTTACGTAATATATATCGCGTTTATTTGTTTATATTTAAATAAATTTATCGTAATCAAATTAATGATAAAATTATTTTACAATTTATGTCATATTATAAAAATCTTAATTAATTTGTGTTCATATTAATTATGTTTTAATAATGAATATGATATATTTATTCACATGTATAGATGTTAATGCGTATTTTTTTAAATATTTTTCAGTGGAATTTTTTCAGCGGCGAAAATGTTGCCAGCCTCTGCAGTCGGCGCGAGCGAGACAGGACTCAGGCGCCGCGACAGTCGCGGACGAGCCTCGCTTGAGGTAGCAGCGCATCATGGCCGGTATCAGCGTCTGCATCGTCGGCTCCGGCAACTGGTGCTCGCCCCCGTCCTCATGCCCACCCTCACTGCGCCCTCGAGCCCTAACAACTTTCCATATGGAACAACCATACCATAACAAATTCTTAAAACTGCATAGTTGATCATATTTGTCACAAATCAATTTATAGATCATTTTTTTTATTATAAAAAAGATAATAATAATTCAATACACACATTGTTATTATTCTCATCAAAATTGTTATCAATAACGAGTGATAAGAATTGTCATATAATAAATTGTAAACAATATGTGAAAATATCAGCATTATGCGAATTATATATATATATATATTTACAAATTTGCATAATATACTGCCGTGATGAGTATTAGAATATATAAATAAATAATAAATGACGATAAATTTACATCGTTATATATATATTTGAGAATTGCATTATGTTTTATGTTTTATAAATTGTGCGTTTATATTTCAGGGGATCGGCTATCGCCAAAATTGTCGGACACAATGCGGCGACTTTGCCAAATTTCAATGAGCGGGTCACCATGTGGGTCTTTGAGGAAATCATCAATGGAAAAAAATTGACGGAGACCATCAACGAGACGCACGAAAATATTAAATATTTGCCCGGACATATTTTGCCGTCCAACGTTGTAAGTTTCAGTCGACGTAGTATTAACATTTGTTCTGTGAAAGCGTAATTCACGATTAATCGCTCAAGGTTATCTTAGTAAAAGATCTACGTTCAAGATTACGAGCTACATATTAGCTTATGTCACTCCGTTTGCATTGTTATCATTTTTTAAGCCAAAAAATAACTTTAACAAAAATTCAATTTAATTATATTATCAATATATATATATAGATATATTTTAGTAAATATTTACGATTCACTGGCCGTTAATTACTCGCCATGTAATCACATAACATCTCGGTGTTAATTATACAAGAGGAGTGTTTTTTTTAATTATATAATTGTTATTAGTTGCAGTATGTTTGATAATTTTGAGCATTCGTATTATAAATAGCGACGTTTGCTAGCTATCAATTAAATAGCTGGCAAACTTCTCTGGCATCAAAGTATTCTGTTAAATATCATGAGCACTGATAATTCTAAACGTTTTTTAATCTCGATTAATTTTATTTAATCTATTTATTCGTCGATATTCATTTTAATCCGTTGTATATAATCGATTCATAATGATAAGAGTAATTTTTATTGTAAAACTTATGGACTTTCACCGTTACAAAATATATTTGAGAGTCAAGGTGAACTTGGACGTCTAAATTTTTGTGCGTAAATGAACGGTGACGAAATCAAACGGCCTTGATCAGAAAAAAACACTTTTTTCTATTCTAAAGCCAAAACAGGAAATTATCTATGCTTATTTTCTTTCACTTATCGAACATTGAACTGAATTACGGGTTCGATCGACAATTTTATACGAATATGTTAATTTATTAATCTTTTTATCTATTTTTAATTTACGTTTGAACTTTGAATATTTATAAGTATAATTTATTTAAAATGATAATGTAGACGTATATAATTCCAGGTTGCTGTTCCCGATCTAGTTGAGGCAGCTAAAGATGCCGATATTCTAATTTTTGTTGTTCCTCATCAGTTTATTCGCAATCTTTGCGCTACATTGCTCGGAAAAATCAAGCCGACAGCGGTGGCTTTGTCATTGATTAAAGTGAGTATCGCCGTAGATTAATTATCAATATTCATACGACTTGTTATGCAAATGAGTTTCGTCCAACGTTGAGATTGCATTTGTATGTTTAATTATATAATCGTAAATTACTCGCATTGAAAAACTTTTTTATTGTGCTATTATACGTTTTTTTACGACTCATGATCATAAGTCAGTGTTAAATTTATATTTTAATAAATTAACGACACAAAATTTTTTAGTGAACTTTGCGATTCCATCTTGTAAAAAATTACTTTTTTATTATAATCTTAATAATCGTATAATAATATTAGTAAATTAGTCAAGATAATTTGATCAAATTTTGTTTAGTGGCTTTTTTTATTAATCTAAATATTTAAAAAAAAGGATAATTATAATTCTGGGCCTCCATTGGATGATATAAATAAACCATTAAGTGTTTACATGTAAATAGTATGCAAACAATAAGTTAGTGACGCATTTCGAAGCTTTGTCCAAAAGTTATTTGGTTAGGAATGTGTCCATTCTATTAATGGGAACAATTAGAACCCATAAATTTTAAAAAGTTAATTTTAGTTTTGTATATTTTCTTGCATTTGCAAATTTATTATGTAAATTTCTTACGTTAAAGGGGCAAATATCTGAAATACAAAATTTAATATAAAATTATTAGTGTCAAGTCTCCTTTTGTTGGATCAAACGATCCGTAATGGCGACTCGAAAACAACTGTGTCGTCCGAAGGGAGTCTATTTATAATAGTCAAGATATTGATGAATTCTTTATCAATATTTTGACTTTTTTAAAAAAATAGATTATTCTAAGAATAAATATAGTTATTTATGATATACTTCATAATTTGGTTGATATTTTGTTTTTTTAACTAATTAATATGACACGTAAATGACATGCGCACTCGGCGTTATCTCGGCATAGACTGAGTGCACACCGCCAAGTGAGTTCTGTAGTAGCTGTACGGCTAGACTTATAAAAAAATAAATTTTTTGCGTACATTTTTATACCAAGTTGAAATAATTTGTCTATAATTTGTTGGGAGTTTCAAAATTTAAACCAACACGCACAGGTTTTTTTGTATGACCAATGACACAACGGAAGTTCTGGTAAGAATCACATATAAGTCCTCAGTCGTTAATTTGTTGAAATACAAGATTTGTTGAAATATGAACACCACACTGAAAATTGTGTCAAAGTGCTTCGAAGTTAGCATAATTTGGGGCTTTGAACCGTTATTTTCTGGATTTTGCTCCGGTTCAATTAACAAAAAAAACGGTTTTTCGGCTAGCTCTGAATGATTACTTTTTAAATGTTTTTATCGGGAGTTTAAATCGAAATCAAAAAACTGCTAAAAACATTTTTTTATGTTGGAACAAACTTCGGAGCTGAACCGAAAAGAAATAACGGTTCATATCGGTCTATCATAATTTTTAAT
>JAGXCT010037236.1:64862-134183 GCA_022495035.1 Philopotamus ludificatus | reverse complement strand
GACATCCATTCTTTATTTATTTATTTTTTGCTCGCTTTAATTTTATGTTAACCGTCCCGCGCCGATGGAGGATCAACGGTCCCGTACTTTTGTCTATTTACTCGGTGACGGAACGGTTAACATAAAGTATCGACCGTCTAATCCGCAATACCTACATTATATACATACATTTGTAGATTAGATCGTCGGTATGCTTTATAGATTATTTTCGTTACCGCTTATTATCATATATTTTTTTCTGCATGCTTTTAACCTTTACGTATTCTATTTTCGCAATAACCTCTATTAATTTATTTTCTATCATTTCATATTAACAAAATCATTCTTCACAAATTTTAGGAAAGGATACACCACAACAAAGTGTTCTTTGTGAGAGATTGATGAAAAATTCTTTTTATATATAAACATATATACGAAAATATTATGAATGTTTGATTTTATATTCATATATGGTACCATATATTATTTCTTTCTATTAAATTGTTATCATATGTTGCATTGTTATTATTTCAAATGTATTAAAGAATATTGATCACTGATTAAAAAATCATGTTAATAAATTCGTTCTCATTATATATTTTGTTCGTTATTTTGATTGAGATCAATCCTGTATCATCTTATTTGATTTTTTCCTAAAAATAGTTAATATTTAGTTGTATTTGAATTTATTCTGAATCTTGCACGATATTGCATTTCATGTTATTCAAAATGTTATTAATATATGCATTCACATATATCTTCCTGCCTGAGAGTACACCTAGGATGAGATAGTTACATGCATAACCAGAACCATTGTCTGAAACAACGTCGGTATGTATAATTTATCCATATTCATGTAATTATATTGTCGCTAATGAAGAAAGTTCCATTTTTTTATAACGCAATGTGCACTAAATGTTATTTTAATTATAATTTCAGGCAAACTTTTGCATAGATGTGAAGAAATATTAGTCGACCCATAGGATGAATTAATTGCAAAAAGCAGATCGCCTTATAAAAATGTCTAGCATTGCTAAAGTATATTTTGTATACTTTAAATAAATGTATATTGTACTACTAGTTTTAAAAAAGTCAATAAATGAAATATTTATTTTTTTTATTATTTTATTTAATACTCGGCCTGTATCTATATATGTAATCTATCATCATCATCATAGGCGCAACAGCTCTATTGTAGAGCCCTGGCCTCATACAACACTCTTCTTCATTTTATCCCGTCTGCCGCTACGTCGCTCCATCTTCTGGTAAGTTTCAATGGTGCAGTATCCCTCTGTACACAGTCTAACCATCTCAGCTTTGGTCTTCCTTTCCTCCGAGGACAGGAAGGATTGTTAATCCTTTTGGGCGGCTGACTGTCCTATATCCTTGACACATGAACGGCCCACTGAAGTCTGACCACTCCGACTCTCCGAATCTGAGAATCCGACTGTCTAATTAAAATAGCGATGGCACTCACGGGTTTTGACTATGGCTCCGTGGAGTGAGCATAGTCTAGTTGGACTATCGGAGTTCTTGGCCCATCCACCTTCGCATGGTTCCGTGCGTAAGTACCACCTAAATTCCCTTTATGTCTCACTGGGCGGGAAACCAAGAGGTGGTTCCCCCGGTCAGCTCTACGTCGTCCAGACATGATGAATGTGCTTACCGGAAGTACTCTTGTACAGTGACGATAATATATGCACGTGCGGTCCAATACGTTAGAGGAGCCCTGGCGAATAAGTGAATCGTATTGGCAGTTTGATTCGGTTTGCTACCCTCGTACCCTTGCGGTGCTGGGTGTGATGATAGCGGGGAGGGGTTCGATTCCTCATCCCGTGACGTGAAGCCAATGCTAATTGCGAGTGGACATGTGAAGCGGGTGGAGGGTCCCCCTGACCTTGCATGGTCTTCTGCGTTGTTTCGCCAAGTCGGCTCCCGCATGGGGTGATTTTGGCGTGGCTGAAGGTAGTTTACTTTACATTCCCCATTGTCGAATACGGTTCCAAATATTCGTTTCAGAATTCTCTCCAAGATGTCCAGTTGTCGCTCATCTTGTTTTGTCAAAGCCCAACATTCAGATCCGTATGTTAGGACGGAACTGATGAGGGCCATGTAGAGCTTGGCTTTAGTCTTCTTTGAGAGGAATTTCGACCGTAGATGCTTTTGAAGTCCAAAGTAGCACCGGTTTCCCAGCATGGTTCATCTTCGTACTTCAAAATTGGTTTAATTTTTATTTATAATATGTGAGCTGAGATATGGGAATTCCCGGACGGCCTCGAAGCTGTACTCTTCGACTCTCAAGGTTTCAGGGATGTATTTTGTACTGATCTCGTTGATCCATAGTCCCATTCCAATTGATGCTCTCATTATTCGCTGGCATGCATCCTTGAGAGCTACCCGAGATCTGGTCACAATGTTTATATCGTCATCATAAGCAAGAAGCTGCACCGATTTATTAAGAATGGTGCCAGATGTTTCCACACCGGAGTCTATTATTACCCCTTCGAGTCCTACGTTAAACAAACATGCCAGAGCACTCTGTCTCAAACCGCGGTGTGTCTCAAAATCTTTAGATAACTCAGATTGAACACGCACTTTGCATCTCACCACCGACAATGCAAGCCTTACAATATTTATCATATGGGTTTTATAAAAAAATTAATGAATCGGGATTCCATTTTAGTAACATCTATGGAACTAGATTTATGGGTGATGGTAGTTCAGTAAAGATTATTTAAACACAAAAGTAATAATAACACGTTTAATAAAAAAATCATTTTAAAGACATAAAAAACAAATCCTCTTCTGTAACATTTTTCATATAACCATTTCTAAAATCGGTAGCAGACATCTCCGATTTGCCGACGATCTTTATAGAATCAAAGAAAATCGAACTGTTATCTTTACACCATACTCTAACGACTCTTTTTTCATTATAATATTTAAAATAACCCGGAGGGTGTATTGTATTGTCATTCGGACATGAGTCGCCCATCCATAAATGTAATCGTTTTAATTTTACAATGTTATTTTTGTATTGGGATTCGAGAGCATGTATACCGTTCAAAGCTCTCGAGAGATTATATACCCGTTTCGCACTTTCATTCCAATTAATTTTGGCTAACGATTGTGTTATTTTGGGAGCTAAAAATAAATATTAATAAATAAAGGCTGCAAATGTCATAATGTATATCATATCTTACCGAATGTCACTGCTTCATTATCTTGGGGCTTTGCATTATTCAAGCAATCGGGTAAATTATATAAACATTTAACTAATGATTTGGAACCAATATCCGCTAACTGCGAATAAAGTTCCGGTTGTAAAATATCACTACTTATATCTATTTTCTTTTGATAAATAACATCTCCTAAAAAATGTATTGTGAATAAAATATTTTTAGCATTATCGATGGATGATATTAACCCTTTAACCACTATGGTCACACCGGTATGACAACTATCAATTCATAGCACAATTATGTAAATTTCTCTAGCGGTTAAAGGATTAATAATATTATATTTTTACCAATATCAAAACGATGAGGCTGTATCTTCATTATGCTGATTCCAGTTTGTGTATCTCCGTGAAGTAAGCAATGAATAATTGGGGCTGCACCTCTCCAACGAGGCAAGAGACTAGCGTGTACATTTAAAATACCCCTAAATAATATACGAAAGAAATATTACATTTTTATTTCATATTCTGGTGCAATATATTATCGATTAATCACAATATGATAAATAAAACGAGATCGAATTGTAAGCCTGTGGATAAGTGTACTTAAATGACACAGGTGAAAGTTTACTCGTAATTTATTAATATATTACCAATCAATCAATTGAGCACATTTTTTAGTAAAGTGCCAGATTAAATGTATTTATTGCATATTTTTATCCCAAAAAATTTATTCAACGTTTTTTTTAATAATAAACAATTTTCAGTGCTGAAAAATCTATTAATTAGATGGAGAATTAAATCCAAGAGGCTCTTTAAAACTTCTTTTAATAGGCATTGTAAAATTTTATCACTATGGTCTTTAAAAATATATAATTAAAATTTTATTTCACAATATAATACATATTATTTTAACCCTTTGCTGCCGAGAGATATGTTTTGTACCTTCGTTCGTTTCACAAGGAATAATATATTGTTTAGCATTCAAAAGGTTAATATATAGACTAGAAAATATTTATAATACTCACATTGGAAAGCTATTTATAATATTTTTTGGGATAAGATGACCGAATGATACAACGATTCCCAAATCAAAATAATTCTCGGTCGGCGGAGCTTTGGTCCATGGATGTGTCAACAAATTGTTTTTCATTGAAAATTTTAATACAGCATTAGGCGGATTATTGATATTGGTTACTACTTCTAATTTATCAATAATTTTTCCATTTAAACTACAAGAAATATCAAAATTATAATATTTACAGAAAGACATGTAAACAAAATTAAAAGTCGAACAAAGTTTCATTATTAATATAAAGATAGCCGAAGAAGATTTATATAATAGCATTGTTATACGAGATTACGTAGATCATTAATATGAACACACTACCGTATAGACATGTTTATCTAGTGGGATACCAAACGGGTAATCCATTATAATTTATAAGACCGTGTGCATCGTTGTTTTAAACAAAAACATCAAAATATTGATTTATTGGAAAATATGGCATGTTGTTTTGATCTGACATTATAAACACATTAAACACGGATGGAGAATGAGTGATATTATTGCATGCAGGTAGCGGTTATTACTGTAATGTATTACTGTGTGTCAACTGTGAGTGAGCTTAGATGGTAATTAAAATCAAATTGGCTAGAAATTAGGCAGATTTGATTGATTGAAACATTTAAACCCTTTGAATTCAGACATAGAACACAAAAACTCATTAGACATAAAGGTGAATATATTGTTTTATGTTTCATTTTCGTTTATATAATTTGGTTTGTTATACTCACAATTCTTTGTGTAGTGCTTTTAAGCTGGATAATGAAAAGTTATCCGTCCCAAAAAACAACAATTTCCATTTTGTACTGGTTAAATTTCTTTTATATAGAAATATGAATATATTTCCATTGGTTATGTATGTCGGCGAACGCCATCCCCACATGACATTCGGTAGTTTGACATTGTTGGCCTAAACCCCATATTTTATGATCATACGCTTATATTCAAAATTGACATTTTAATTGATCTACTTAACAAAATTATCCGTTTCTAAGGTACGATTTCATAATTTGATAACATAATAATCTCATTCAAATTCTTATGAATTTTCTTAATACACTTTTATCTGTATTTTTTTAATGGATAAACCTTTTAATAAAAAAAATATATTCTAATATTTTATTAATACTAAGTGCTTTGTGTTATTAAATTAACTATAATTACAATTTCAATGTGTTAAAAAAAGGTATTTAGGAGATAATAACCTTATTTTCCTGGAAAATGTATTCAAAATGTGCCGATTATAAATTATATGGGAGATGAAATATGTTTCGTAAACGTTTCGGAATGAGTATTTATTTATGAACAGTGGCGTGCCATTAGTATTGTTATTTTTTTTATAAAATGGCAAAACCCATTTGATAAATATGGCAAGGATTGCAATGTCAGAGGTCAGATGCAAAGCGCGTGTTCAATCTGAGTTATCTGAATAATTTGAGACACACCACGGTTTGAGATAGGGTGATGCTCTGGCATGTCCAGGAATTCACATATCTCGGGTTATTTATTACAAATACCAATGATACCAATTTGGAAGTACGAAGAAGAACCATGATGGCAAATCGGTGCTACTTTGGACTTCAAAAGCATCTACGGTTGAAATTCTTCTCAAAGAAGACCGAAGTTAAGCTCTACAAGAACCTCATCAAGCCTATCCTAACATACGGATCTGAATGTTGGGCTTTGACAAATCAAGATGAGAATCCTCTGCCAATCCTTACCACTCTGACAGCTGTCCGAGTTTGCCAGAATGGCCAGACCTCAGTGGCCGTTTTTGTGTCAAGGATGCGGGACAGTCACCCGCCGAAAAGGCTTATGATTTACAAGCCTTCCTGTCCTCGGAGGAAAGGAAGACCAATGCTGAGGTGTATTGTTGATGTCGAAACCTGGATACTTACAACGAGACCATTCAACAACTTCAAAGTGACTCGAAGAGTGATGGGGCAAGCAATATTACGTATATTTTTGCGCGATAGAGACTACAACCAAACGATCTGCAAGAAAACTAAAGCGACCGACATTGCTACAACAATCGCTTGATAAAAGCAGGCTGCCCATCCGTAGGATAGACGGAATGGACCAGAGATCTCGGACAGGTCAAAGAAATATGGACTATCCCTCGACACGCTGAAGTGATGACATGATGAAATGATAAATGCTGACTTCTGCTAATAATGAATTAAAGGAATATTGGAATGGTAATATGTAATAAGTTAAAATTTAATAATTAAAATTGTATTATAAATAAATTGCATATTTCATCTTAAATATAATTGACATACTAGTTATCGACTAAAATTTCGTATTACATTTGGCGTAATGCATTGAAAACTTTCATGGAAACCTACTACTTTTTCCATTTTTGACAAATTTAGGTTTGGCGTACCACGAAGGCGGCTGCAGCTGTTTATTCTCTTCGATTGTTCTAGGTATGCTAGCGAGAGGAGATCCTTTAACGTGAGTGCGGAGGCTGATCGTATTAATAGGCGTAGTATTTTTATTAGATAATCGTTCCAGGTCTTTGGAGAGAGGTATTTTACCCATTTCCAAGACTTCTACATCATCACAACAGGTAATCTCTTGATTATGAGGTATATAGCGATTTGAAGACACTCCAGAACGAAACGTGCTCCTTCTTCTGCGCAGCTCTTTCTTCGAAACCAACAAGTTTTTGCA
The DNA here is from genome assembly GCA_022495035.1 of Philopotamus ludificatus. Classification (NCBI taxonomy): domain Eukaryota; kingdom Metazoa; phylum Arthropoda; class Insecta; order Trichoptera; family Philopotamidae; genus Philopotamus; species Philopotamus ludificatus. The sequence continues at coordinate 127,284 of JAGXCT010037236.1, read as the reverse complement.
CTCCTCTCTAAATTTAGGATGCGTGACAATATAAACGAAAGGATCTATGCAGCTAGCGACTTTGCAGAATATGGCTGGAATCATCGAAGTTATCGGCAATATGAGTTTTTTGTGTCCGGTGATACCGAGCAGGGCTACAATTGAATACGGAGTCCATGCTGCGAAAAATAATCCAATAACTCCAATAACGACACCTGCAAGTTTCACCTCAGTTTTTCTCTTCTGTTGCTCTTTGCAATGACGCGAAGATATGTTACCAAAGCTTTTACCCATCGATCTAGCATTGATAACAACGCGTAAGATATTAACATAACAAAACGATATTATTGCAAGCGGTAGTAGCCAAGCTGCGCAGAAAAATGCGAATATGAAGATCTTGTGTTTTCTGTCTTCCGACAGATAATCAAAGCTGCAGCTGGTGAGGTAACCTTCAGGCACGTACCGTCCTAATCCAATGTCCAGAGCTGGAATAGATGCAAAGAAGCAGCCATATATCCAGACCGTTACGACTGATATTTTGGCCCTCATCTTCGTTATATTGCGAAGGGGTTCGAGAGGATACACCACTACGCTGTAACGATCGAAAGCGATGGCCGCCAGCGTGCCGATGGATACCGTCCCGGTAATACCCCCGACGAAGCCATAGATTTTACATCCTGAAAAGAGGAATAACAATTTAAATATCAAGTGCTATTCAATTTTAACGACGTCGATCCTCATTGAATCGATCTTTGTTGCGTAACGGGCTTTGTATCAATGAGAATAAACTTAAAGTTACCACAGAGATGGAATATTTGTTCTACGCTCTCGATGACGAGATTAAATGGAATATTAAAGCTATGAGCAAAACAGTACATTCTCCAATTAACAATGGATATCATTACGCACTAAGGAATTTTTGGAGTAAATTAAATTAATAAACAATGCCTACTTCTCATTTTTATGGCTTGACGCGTGTGGGTCTGATTATTAAAATCTGCGAGATTTCTACGAAATGAAATAATCAAATATTCATCTTAAATGTATTAACAAAATGTTTGAGCAAAATCGCGTAATATTTTAAATAGAGCATGATTCGTTCGACCGAAATAATGACACAAATTGCATTGAGTATTTCTGAAGTGTTTAAAAAACAGAGATAAAAATGTGAGACATTTGAGAAAAGTCTGTTATATGTATTTTACATAATATAATCAGGACTCGAGATGGAAAATTTCCTCAACCGGAACGTTGAAAAAAATTTAAAACGTACATATAAATTCAATTTATGTAAAAAACATACAAGGATAATTAATGTGACAAATTTCTTTCGGATTGGTTTGAAGTCATTGGGATGTTTATACAGAGGTTCTCTTCTCTTTGTCATTGCTGGTATTGGACGTGTATCTTCTATCACTGTCGGTATCAGATTTTTTCCTCCCCATTGTGTCCAGGTAAAAAAGAGGAGGTTTTGTTTCGGTATTCATTATTATCTTCTCTAGGCGATTCCGGCGTGATGAGTCACAGCTAGCATTAACCTTATTACGTAATAGCTATCCTTTCATAATGGAAAGGTCCCTCCCAGAAAGAGGGGGATCCCTAGTAAGGAGTAAAAGGAGCCAACGAATCGAAATCAATCCGATTATCGACCTTCATTTGAAGGTTTTCCTTCTCAGGGCGTAACACAGATCAAATAACTTTAAAAATATTTCATGGACATGGTCGTGTATAGGTGGTGTAAAAGACTTGTAATGGAGAGTCAATAAAATCTTGGAAGGTCTGCTTTACAGTGTTGTCGGAATTAAATTGTTTTCCTATGGAAAAGTTATTCAAATTCCGGAAGAAGTGGTAGTCAGTAGGGGCAAGATCACATGTAAAGGATGACGGAGAACTACGAACTCCAAATCCTGTAGTTTTGTGTTGTCGTGCGATGGAACAAGAGTCGATCGGTGGACCAATATAAGGTGTTTTTTTGTTCTGTTCTGATATTCAATTTTGAATCATTTGGTCCAGCTGGTAGCAGTATACAGTCAGTACTCGACTTAAACTCGGACTTGTACTAGGGGCAGACTTTCGCCCGCAGCTCCTGCGTTACTGATGACGATTTTGGAGGCTCTCTTCTCGTCTTCTTTGAAATCTCAGACACGGTATAACTATCATTTTGCTAACTTCAGACTAGCTGACCGTCACCATCGCCGACGTCCAGTCTGCAGTCTCTGCCTTCAGCATCACCGACTTGAGACCGCAGACTAGCATGCCACTGTAAAGCCCCCAGTCGACCTCTCAACGGAGATCATCAGGAAGCGTGCTTCCGTAAACGCGAAAACCTTCGAAACTAATTAATTGCGTAATTCGAGGACTTACCGTACTTATGTCGTGATCGATGAGCCAGGTTTCATGAAATCATAATGGACACAACTGCGTCAGACCACCAAACACTCCCAATCGGCTTCTTTTCGTGAATATTGCGTTTTGGATCGTGTTTTCGAGACTTGTCCTAGTTCAACCACTGTGCTAAACGTTTACGGTTATCGTATTAGATCCATCTTTCATCACACGTTACAATTCGATTAAAAAATGAATATTTTTTGTGGCGAGATAGCAACATCAAGCTAGCCTCCAAACTTTATTGCCCCTGCTTTTTATTCAGTTCATGTAGAATCCCCATATCTATTCTTTTTATTTTACCGATATCTCCTAGCTGAGTTAATATGGTTGCTAGCTAGCACTAAACATTGACGATAATTTGTGTACACTTTGAGATAGATCTGACTTGACGGTGACTTTCAGAACATCATTATCTACCTTTGATTCCGTTAGATCGCGTGGCTCATTTGTGAGGTCAAATTACCAGAGCAAAGTTTCGTAACTAATTTGATACTCTGTGCTATGTAATAATAATAGATCAAAATACACGATTAATGCTCCGAACTGTCTGCGATGCTGTATTTTCATGTAAGTATGTACTCATATTTAATAAACGTACGAATTTGATTTAAATAGAGGAAATAATTGTAGCAGCTTTCTAACAAAATAAATAAATTCATATTAATCTATAAACGGAGTATAAAAAAATGTTTTAATTAAAAACTCAATTTTCAATTAGATAAGGACGTAATTGAGATTGGATTTCTTTTCAAATGAAATTAAAAAGGTAAATATAAAGGTATGCAGTCCTTGAGGCAATATAAATATAAAGAGGCTTAATGTTTCCTCAGTATCCTTCACCAGTCCCGCTTAAGATTAAGGGCCCGTATTGATGTATAATTTTATTCGATTTAGCAGAGTATTAAGCGAATCAAGAATTAATTTATTTAATATAATCATAATTGTTATTCAAACGTATATACAAGATTTGATTAAAAAATATGGAAAATTAATATTAAAATGTAGAAAGATTTGTTGGCCAAAAATAATACCGTCGATTTCGAAGTAGAAAAATTAATATTGATGAATAAATAAATGTTATTAATTCATATATAAGAAATGTTGCAATCTAATATGTATCGTATGTTTAATAAATATAATCAATACCGTCACATCTGTTTTATCAATACAATCGCCATTATATTAAATCACTTATACATTTTTAATGACTGATTTAATATTAGATACCAACGCATGTTATTTAATTAATTTTTGTTATGATTTCGAATCTAAAACTTTTTATATTTGAGTGTATTATAATAGTAAACAGTTATACCAATGTGCCTTTCTTAACCTTCGAAGGAAAAAAAATTCAATTGAAAATTCTTGCGACATTTTCCAATTTTTCTACAAAGTGAAAAATCGCCATGCACACGTGAAAACATTTCGACAGGCCAGAGTAACGTACGCATCCAATATGGGTATCAATGTCAAAATACGCCATGGAAAATTGATTCAAAAAGTTCCTTATCGGTTCGTCAATTTATTAGAAGAAATAAAGCTTTGAATGAAAGAAATAATAGTTATGATGAATTTTAACGTAATGATAAATAATAACGTAATTAGAGGAAAAACGTAGATTCGGGGTACTATAATAAAACAAGATTGTAAAAATTATACGTAAATTGCGGGGCACGTAAAACCGGGGTTTTACTGTATGTTATTATGTGACATCACTAAGCTCAATAAAAAAAAACTTCAGGGAAATGGACAAATTGTATTAATGGGTTTGAACATATTCAAACATTTATGACGAAACTTAACATCTTCACTAAAGGTTTGTAAATAAAAATCCCAAACCCTCTTTCTCCTCTCCTCCTTTTTAAATGATGACACTGATTTAATGATCCACGGGATAGTATTAGAAAAATAACGAACAACGTTTAACCCACTTCTCAAAAAGGTTCGTTATCACTCATATAGACACTTGAAAACAGAACACGATACCAATTTTAGAGAAAAAACTTTACTTGAGACACGTGTCATCTCAAATTACTAAAAATATTTGGAATAAATTGGAATCTTTAGAAAAGTAATTTTTATTGCAAATGCACAATTGGAATAAACTGGTGATACGTCTAAATGTATTAATTTATTTGACTACGATGGATGGCATAACAGAAAGATTCCAAAGCATCATTCACCCTCGCCTACCCTCCTTCGCCCGGCGGCACCGTATCCAGCATAGCCGCGGGCAAACCAGCGACCAGATAAGTCAATCCAAACAATAAACGGTTTTATTCATGCCCCAATTTATATTGCTATTTAACTTGTATCATGTTAAGTACTTTAGATATTTTGATCGCCTTCAAACCGATCGAAGACAAAGCGACAGCTCGCCAACAAATAGTGAGGTGTTTTAAACCTCTCTTCGACGGCGAGATTCCATACAACAACCTTAAACTAGCCAATATTATTGGCGGCCACTTTATTGGTCACCCTATATAACTTTTCTACGAATAACACAGGGATTCAGAATATCTATTTATCCCCTCCCAACCCCTACCGGGGGGGGGGGGGTGGTAGCCACCAAGAATTTATCAGAAATGAAGCACAACTCTCTACCATGCCAGTGAAATTGATGGTCGGCATCTCATTACATTTTTTTTTGTATTACAGTCAGCATAACCCTGCATGGAGTTGTCTGGGGGCCCAATTGAACTTTGATAGATGCCCAACAAAACAGTGCAAAAATATGTACTAATTACGAAGAATTAAGTGCTTCTTACTTCTTATTTTCAAAATTCTCATTTTGTCTCGTCCCTAGATGACCCTAATCTGTTGACCAACTAATAATAAGTACTAATCACGTCAAGGGTCTGTAGAAACGCATGCTTTAGAATAACCACGTAGAAGTATCTAGAAACAGTTCTTTGTATCTCTGACACCAGTAACTGGAGTAGAGATGCGACTAGCCCGGGCTAGGTTGACCCGGCTCCCTAGTCATTCAAACTCGCTCCGTCCTTAGTTCCCAGGCCGTAGCGGTAATGTTGGCCTCCCGGCCCAAAGAGGGGCCTGCCCCTCCGGAAAGCTAGTGGGTCAACCTGCACCTGGATTACGTAGCCAACTAATGTTGTTCTTGACGTATTCCGAAATGGAGGAGGAAACTCCAACAACGACGAGCATGCGAAGAATAGCAAAGTAAAAGCCATACGAAATCATCATCATCATCACCCATATAAAGATTCGATAGAGATTCTAAGATGCAAGGGAAATAAGTCTCTCGCAATAATATTCCCTCCAGTGTCAAACCACGACACTGGTTAATTTTAATATTATTTCAATTGGATTAAAACTTATATTTTTTGTTTATAATTATTCATTTAAGGAAGGATTAAATTAATTAATTAGCCGACCACTAGCTCAGTCGTGGTTAACGCCATAATTATGGTTATGGCTTGTAGGTAAATAAATGTATACAAGGATCTTTCACATTTCAACCGTGAATATATGAATTTGTTTCGTTTATATATGTTATATTATTATCATAAAATATATATTTCTAGTTTTAATTATATTAGGTTGGTGCATAATTATCAGGAGTTTTTGTAGGCGGGTTATTTTTTAATAAAAATTGCAGTTTTGTTTACTTTTTTTTAATAAAAATATTATTTTATTTTCAGGTTATAAAAATGCGTATCGATACTCATCCTGATCATTCTGGAATCATTATTTCATAACAAATATTAGTTAAAAACGCCCGATAATTATGCACCAACGCATTAATACTTTAAATAACGATTCGAAACCCTGGTTATTACAATAGATGGAATTTTAATATGTGAGAGTAAAATTACTCAAAATAAATTGAAACCAGAGATCCTTTATGAGTATGTAATATGGAACATTCCAGATCGTTGATGCAAGAGAAATAATGTGCAGGGAAATTACGCAGAGCATTTATGTAAGTATATATCAATACAACATAGAACATAGAAAACAATATTTCGAAGAAATATTTTTCATTTACCATTCCCTTGTGAGTATATAAAAATGCATTGAAAAAATTTTCCAAGTATTTTTCTATAAAGAATATGAAAAATGACGAGTGCCAATTTTATTCCCCTGGCATCTTCGTCGATTTTTAAATTACAGCATTTTTTAATATAAATATAATAAATTAATCTAAACACATATGCATCAGGTGATAGATTATCATCGAGAGATGATATTTTTAACGGATAAATTTAAATAAACATCGATGATGCCAAGCGAAAAAAATATTTGATCCATTACCAAAAATAAAAATTGTTTGAAATAACAAATCATGGATTCCGTCAATGTTAAATATAATTGAGTCATACTTAATTTTATCAGAATAAATATTCAATCCATAGCTACATATATGATATTCTTAATTTTTCATTTTGAGAGTCGAAGAGTGGTTGCAAATTTAATTAAACTTTTCGTTTAAGTTTTCGTCGAGTTTTAATTCCTTTACATATTTAATAAAATAAGTCTTTGTTGATTGGGCCAAAATATGAATAAAATATTTTTGATTTAATACAATCAAAAAAGGAGATCCCAAACGCTTTAAATTAAAATGAAATATATAGCTAATATATTTAATTATTTAAATAATGTGACATCTATTTAATGTAACTTAATATTATAGAAAAAAATGGTGATCTTTGATCCCGAAATCCCGAGACCAAAATTTTGGCTCGGGATTGGATTCCCTATTTACAAGCTCAAATACAGTGAAACCCAGTTTTTATGTTTTTGAAGGGACTCATAAAAAAACGTAATTAGAAGGAAAATATGGATTGCTATGCGATTTTTATTTATTTTTCAATATAAAATATGTGTATTGTAGATTCTGTTTAGTTGGGACGCCGGTTATTTGGGCCAAGTCCCAAGGAACAGAAACCAAATAAAGGTACTAATTGTAATTTACCTCGGCAATCTGATTCCGTTTAATTGGGACAGTAAATTTAAAATTTAAATATATATTTGTGATTCAACTTTTTTGAGAAAAGATTAAAATCATAAAAATAACAATTTTACAAAAACCCAATACAGGCTCATTTAATCCTGTGGAAATATTTTTTTAAAGTTATAAACGTAGTAACATTATTTTTAATGATTCTGATTATATGTATACGTAGTCAAACGTGTTTTTATGCGCTCTTTTTTCGTGGATTTTTTTGCATGATTTTTTTATATGCGGTATATAAAAAAACGCTAAACATAATATGAAAAAAAATAAGAAATTTGAAGATTTTTGTTGCCGTAAGTTTCCCTCAAATGTTCAAATGTAAAAAAAGCAATGACATTACATATATATTGCACAATATCAGTAATGACAAACCATTTTGAGAAGTGGGTCAAATTTTTATTCATTATTTTTTTCAATACCAGCTCGTAGGTCAAGTAAGTGGCGTCACTTGAAAGGGGGGAGGAGGGTTATAGGATTTTCATTTACAAATCTTTAGTAAAGATGTCATAAATATTTTAATACAATTGATACATTTCCTTGAAGTGTTCTATTCAGTTGATTGAAATGCTGAATGATGTCACATTTTAAAATCGTGTAAAAACTATTGCATTTTTTATTCAAAAAGAGCTTTATTTCTTCTAATATTTTGACAAACCGATTAAAAACGTATATGTTTATAAAAATAAATGCGTAGGTCTATTAAAAAGTCAGTGTATGACTCATATGTTCATATTCGTTAATTATCATCCTTCAAAGTGCTTACATACCTCTGGACCATTAAATGAAAATTTATTTTATTAAGATATAATTTTCTAAATATTATTTTATGCGGTCCATATCTTTATATCCATAATTTTACTTTTAATTTAATAAGCTTAGAAATAAATATTATTTTACCAATTATACCCTAAATGTTACGCTTATTTGAGCCAGTCGTTTAATTGGAATGGGAAGTTAAGAACAATTGCCTCAGTAAATGAGTTATTTCAAAGGGAAACCACGTAAATTATTCATAATAATACAAACACCATTTCGTCTGAAGACTTGTTGAGTCTGTGCTATTCGCAATGAGGTCGAAGGTCGATCAATATTCATATTGTCTAACAAATCTATGTATAGATAGATAGATATATAGTATTCAATGTCAACAGTACCTATTTGTCCAGTCGCTGGTCCTAAATATACAGAATTGTAAATGAACAATGGCGTTTTGGCGATCATCAGAAAATCGCTTATTGCCAGATTGGCCACGAGAATATTTGCCGGCGTTCTTAATGATCGACATCTGGAAAAAAAATATATAAATAAACACGATCATTTGAATATGATAACTAATTAATTAATTAATATACGTTGTAGATGTTATCATTTGATTCGGAGAGATATTGGTAATCGGAAGATTGTGACGACCCATGAGGGCAATGTGTTATCGGGTATCTTTGTATTTATGAGAGATTAAAGAAAAAAATTAGAGAAAAAACGTACCAGGAAATGTGCACGTATATATACTGTATTACTGTAATATATACTGTATTACTGTATTACTGTAATATATACTGTAATATATACTGTACTGTAATATATACTGTATTACCTGAATATATCAGAGAAATGCTAATAATAATTAATTTTAATTAAATCTGAGTTCATAAATCTAAGCAAATTTTGTCTTGTATCCATGCAAATTTGCAATATAACGATAGTTTCGTTGGCATCTGTTGATTATACGTGTGTGCAGAGTGCTTATTAAACTTTATAATAATTTACAGATGCTCGTATATATTCATGAAAAATTAATAAATATCGATAATCTCACTATAGTCACTAATGTCAAGATTGTGTCAAATATAACTGACATATTCTAGTTTTTATTGTATAATATTATTATCTTGCATAGATATAATACATCCTGTGATGTTTCACCGCGGAAAGATTTAATTTTCTAAATATAATATTAATGTTGACAATTGAATGACTTACTTGAAGAACATAAATATGACCATAACGTTGCCGAAGAAGCCACAGATTGCCACACTTGTATAGAGGATGGCCAGAGTGTAATGAGCGGCCTCGGATGGTGGTGAAAATTGCAGCCAATGGATGTTGATCAGGTCAAGATATTCATCTTCAAACCATCCGTGATCTTTCCACAAATTAATCGGATAGAGATTTTTGAATCTTTGTTTGATCGACTCCACTGTTTCAACCGTTTCGAATATATTTGTGTCGTTGATACTTGGACTGGATGTCATGGCCGTGTTAATATCTAAATCTTTTACAATTTTTTCGTTAGTAAAAGTTTATTTTTATTAACTTAAAAGATAATAAAAATATTAAAATAAATTCATGAAAGAGTTCATCTCCGAAATTAATTTTTGATCCAATTAAAAAATATGATTTGAGTTTTACTCTCAGATTAGAATAAAATTCCCGCCTCCCATCACATAATGAAAAATATATTAAATTTTATGTAAATTAATACATCAACTCTCATAATTAAACGCGAAAGATTTTATTTGTCAGATTAAATTTAACATATGATTTTAAAAACAAAACACGTAATATTTGTATCTTTAAGGAAAATATGAAGTACGTCTACTTCCCGTGGGAGCTCCTGGAATACTGGCTGCAGAGGAAACGTTGTCTCGTGTCGTGAAATGAATTGCCAAAGTAAGAAATCTTCCTTCTACCCCTGAGGTGGACCCTTGGGGGTATTCAGCATTTTCATTACAAGTTATAAAACAGCTTATTATTGTGGAAAAATAAAATTAACTTAACAACATCCCCAAGGCATTTTAGGATATATGTACTTCGACTATTGAATTAAAACGAAGGGTGGAGTGAAAAAATATTTATATTAAAAATTAAAAACATGAAAAATTAAACGATTATGACTAATTAATTAATCATTTAAAAAAAACAGATTTATATAATAATTACACATAGTTCAAATACGCTATTCTGTTAACGAATCCGTCACGGCGGCTCGAAACCAACCGCGTCGTCCGAAGGGGGTCTATTTATAATGAAAAATAGATCCCTATCATTTCAAGTCAAGATATTTATGAATTCCTCATCATTATCTTGACTTTTTTAAAAAAAATATTTTTATTTATATTTTTTTTTCACAATTGCATACAATAAAGGTCAATGATTATTTATAATATTAATTCTTTAGACTTTTTTAGACAATTAAAAAAAGTTTGTGACATATAAGATTTATATTAAAAGAGTTATTCGAGAAAAATCAAAAACGGCTATGTTAAGCAAATTTAGTATTACATAATAAAATACAATTTCGATGAACAAAGTGACCCTCATACTTTATATAGGAATATTAAAAAAATATACTTACATAAATTGAAGCGTTGAATCATATCACGAAAGGTCGTTATTGTACATATTTTCTATCTATTGAGCCTTTATTATTATGTGTCATGTTTGAAAATATTAGAAATCAAATCTGATTATATATTTTGATGTATGATTCATTTAAATATGATATATATTCTTGAAGAAAAATTTCTCTCTGCAGTGAAACGGAGAAAACTTATCTGGGAGTGCAGAATAACTCTAATTTACTTTCGCCGAGTGTGCGATTTGCGAAATTTATTGAAAATTATTCCATGGTCTCCAGAAAACTCTAATTATCGATCTCACGATGTTGATTAATCAATAAGGAAGTACCTATTAATCAGCAGATTGATTAATCGAACCATGACCCAATTGCATATTGCAAGCAAAGCATCATAAAAGTGCAACGGTATTTAAAATTAAACTAGATTCGGTACACAGTATGCTTAAAAACACGAACTTCAAATATACAAAGCAATTGATTTATGCAATAATATTATTTATAGTCTATATATATTTGAGAGAATAAATTAATATATGAAATCGGAGTTTGTAGCTGGTATTTTAATACATTTAAATGTTATTATATATCTAAATATGGGGTATAATTTAATAAGTATATATAAATTTATATAATCATATTATCTCATAGCAAATACATCGCTCGGTGAGTAGGAAATTCAATTTCACAGAGGAGAATAAGAGTATGTACCGTATTACAGATACTTCAATCGTATCAAACACAACCCAGTCAGCTTTCAACGCAATTCCAATTAAATTGCTATAAAATACACAGAACATCAATAAATTGTTAATATATATCGTATATCAAAAATATTAAGAAAGGCGAGCGAATAACGTTCGGAATAAAATTTGATATTCAATTGTTTTTGGTCCACACTTCAATTAAATACATCCATGCGTTTGACAATATAAAGAAGGGGCTTTCTAATAATAGCGTTATTAATGGTGCCTTCGATTGTTAAAAAAGCTCGGTACATCAATTATTGCGCCTCGTTGAATTTTTTTTGTCCACAACAGACATTATGATAATACCGTTGTAAATGACATCTGTCAATATTTCAAAATAAATTCCGGGACTACCAACGTAATCATGATATATAATAATAGATTTGAAGATCTTATACATTTATTTATTATTATTATAATATGTTATAATAGTAATGTATATCATTTATTAAATGTTAAATTTTATCATTTTCTGCGAGACACGACTATATAGATAAGCTTTTTTCGTTTGCTTATTTTGCACATTGATCGGTTTATCTGGTATCTGGCGCGAAGTATCTATATCACGCAAAATGAAGAAAAAAATATTTTAATCTTAAAGCTAAACACTCATGTAAATTAGAGTATTAATTGTAGTTACGTTTATGTTGGCGAATTTGTTTTAAATTGCTTTTAATTAAAATATTTTTTTTGAATATTTGCGCGCTTATCTATTTTTTATTGAGGCCGGACGGAAGCGGAAGAGAGGGGACGGTTGGCCAGCCTGCGTCTCGCGTGGCGACAGTGCGGCCGCGGCGCAATGTTGCGCCAGTTGGCCCGTGCCGGAGCCGCCGCGAGCACGTGTCGTGCCGCCTCCATTTTGCCGGCTGTCAGCCCCCTTCGCGCTGCCTCCGCCATGTTCTCCACGCAAGAGGCCGGCGCGCCCAACTCGCTCGACTACCGAATCTACTTCAGTCAGTGACATTCACTTACCCTTTTTTCATCCCTTAACAATAAAACAAAAGCCTATTTTATTTGAATATTTTTCGTAACGACTCAAATTTAAATAATCGTAAAATATTTGCAAACGATATATTATCGGATAACCGCGCACGTGGTCAACTTCATTTATCCACAGTGTGTTCCACATGTATAATAATAAACTCAATTTCACGAAATGTTTCAGAATAATTGCATCATTCTAATAATAAGATTTTGCTAATTTTTGCCGTACAATAATTCATCATTTTATTGAATAATAATTTAGCCAGGTGATTTGCATGTTTATGGTAATCACATACATATGATCGCTGATAAATGTCAGAGTTAGCACTCGAAATTTAAGTATATATTTAATTTATTCATATTGATTTATTGCATACGATCATCGTGATTCCATAAGAATTCATTTAGAATATTTTAATTAAAAATATTTTCATATTGATTGTGTATATTAAATCTGTATTGATTCTAAAAATACGTTTTTTATTGAGACACGTAGCTGATCACTCACGCATGTAACTAAACATTGTCATTTCTCGACCTTCATTTTTGTTGTAACAATTGATTTTTTTTAAAGAAACGTATATATATATTTATTTATATACAATGAATAGAACCAGTCGACTGCGACTGCAACAAATGATTATATAACTGTTATCGATTTTGCACAATCCAGGTCATTTTTTTCATTATTATTATGTAGTGAACTGTTACTTTCACTCGATTTGAAATCCGGTTTTATCATCCATCTGCAATGCTGTTTACATTTAAATACCGTTCTATCGAATTATATATATTACGTTGAACGATTTAATCTTTTAATTTAACGCATGTCGATAATTACGTTATTGATTTAACGTAATCGTTGATAATTTAAACTTTTATTGCCAAATAATCAGTTAAATGCTTATTTTGACAGTCGTTGATTATATTTTTTGTTTTTATCAGCATATAATATTGTTTTTGAATTTTATAGAAAATGCCAGTGGACCAATATCGCCATTGCACGATATTCCGCTCATTGCAAACGCCGCCAACAACACATACAATCTAGTCGTTGAAGTACCGAGATGGACAAATGCAAAAATGGAGGTATACAATCGTTGTATAACATATTTTGTACACATTATCAATACAAAAATTGCTAATTGCCTAACACAATTCCAGGAAATATTATTATCTTCCAATATTTTCCTAAGCACTTAAGATAAATACGTTCGTCACCGAATCTATTCATCGCCTCTTAAAATCAACAATTATAACCTTGACTTTCCCAGATTCCTCTACTCGTTATCGTGTTTTAAACTAAATATAAACGATATCGTTAATGGCATGAAAGATAAATGGCAACGTTGTTTTACATAATCTGATTTATATTGATTATATTATTTCAAGTTTTTTTTTTATGTTTTGCTTTCTATCGTCTTATCTTTACACGGGTAATATTTTTTTTGTAGATATGTTTAAAGGAACCGCTAAATCCAATCAAGCAAGATGTCAAAAAAGGAAATCTTAGATTTGTCGCGAATTGCTTTCCGCATCACGGTTATATCTGGAATTATGGAGCTTTACCGCAGACTTGGGAGAACCCTTCTCATATCGATTCACATACTCAATGCAAAGGAGATAACGACCCTATTGACGCTTTGGAAATTGGGTAAATTGGCACAATACAATTTATAATATGTATTTATTTATATACGGATTTTTAAAATGAAATATTATTTTTTGCATAGAGCCCGAGTAGCGAAACGAGGTGACGTATTACAGGTTAAAGTGTTAGGAACCCTAGCCCTCATTGACGAAGGTAAATAAATATTTTTCATTAAACGAATGTTCATGTTCGGTCGAATCGTAAATAACTTCTACTTTTTATTAGACATTTATGTTGCTTTTATAATAAAAGCAACAATGATATTAATCTATTATAATATTATTGAGTGTTGTTGCATGTTGGAATCAGAAGTGCAACAAAAAAGTTGGTTGAAAATTTGATATTAGTTGTTATGATCTAATTTTATTCGTATATAGTACCATACTTATGTTTAAATTATTTAAATACATATTTTATACAGTTAAATCGATGGTAATCTAAATAACTACTTAAAATAATCAGTTGTCAACGATCTGCGATCAGACTTGCATGACATGCATGGTCATGGTTCCGTGGATTCTACAGAACTATGAGCAGCTCGAACCGTTATCTGTACCGATTCGGTCGGGATGTACTCGTAGCACCCGATCATACCTTAAAACAAATACGAATCGGACCTAGCCATGTTCAATTATTGTCACAACCCGCGCGTTGACAGCTCAGCTTCCGGGCTCATAGCTTTAGACCTAACTTATAATTGAATTGCCTAGTTAACCAGGAGGCAGACTATCGTAACCTCGACTGTATGGTTGAGTTGGATGCGTCTCTGTTGGAGCATGAGTTGTGTATGGAAGATATCGACTGCCGGAGATAGCATAGTGCTCTTAAAGTGGCAAAGGTATAGACTGGGTTAGGCGGCACTTTTACATATGATTTTAATGGGATATTGGATTGGAAGAATTTTTTGATAGTTTTATTTACTTGTTTTTCAAAACTGGGTTTTTAAAAGGTTTTTCCATTCAAATAGATATGCAAAGAACAAAAAGGGTGGTAGTATGTCGAGGCAAGATCCGCAGAGAAAGTAGATGTGGTAAAACAAATCATTTTTATCATAAATAAATGACGCATTTGCGGTTGACGAGTGCAACACGCACTTTGTGAGGTTTCTCTTGAAGTCTTTGCAGCTGCTGAACGTGTGTATCTTCAGCAATTATACCTCGACAATCTCATCATACACAATAAAACTTTTTTTCCATTAATTTTTTTCCTCTGGATCTGGTAAGGATGATTAATCCTTATCAAGCCTGCTTTTGTCAGACGATATTGTCATTGGTAATCCATTTATAACCAAGCCATGCCGATGGGGTCTATCGGGAACTCCAAGTTTTTTATTTTCCTCGAATAACCCTTTTAATATAAAGCCCACATGTCACAAACTTTTTGTATTTGTCTAAAAAAGTCTAAAGAATAAATATTATTATAAATAATTATTGACTTTATTGTCTGCAATTGCGAAATTAAAATAAAAGCAACAGCTTCTGTTGCCTCGCGAGCATTGTTTTTTCATTCTCATATCCGGTACGGTGTGACTAGTGCGAGTGAACCGTGCGATTGATACGCAGCGAGACATTGCCGAATGTGTGTCATTTACGCGTCATTTTAATTAGTTAAAAAATCTAAAATAACGATCAAATTTTGAAGTATGCAATGAATAACTATATTTATTCTTAAAATAATCCATTTTAAAAAAAAATGTCAAAGTATTGATTAAGAATTCGTCAAGAATTCATTCAATTGAAATGCTTGGGGTCCCTGCGAGAGTTGTTTTCGGGCTGCCGTGATAGATGGGTTTAAAAAGAACCTTGATTTTTTCCCGCTGAGTAATCGTAATTGACATGGATTTATTTTATTCTGTTCAATAAGATTGTGAGGTATACATGCACCTGACTTGCTGACTTTTCCTAATTTCTCAATATGACAGTAAAAAGTTGATTGTGATGTGTTCAACCTTTCTGGCATTTCTTTTGTTGATTTTGCGTAGATTTTGCCCCAATATATATCATCTTTAAAAGGTCATCCTTAATGTCGGAAGATCATGTCTCCAGAATGAAATTTGACGATCCGATTTCTAACATTCAGTTAAATTTTTTTCAGTTGTCGGTGTGGCAAACTTGCCTCATTTTAATTCCCAAAGCATCGAATGTCGAATATGCACTATTGATCTCCATTTTAAGGGTTAGAAACAATACTTTAATGTAACATGCACGACACAAAACAGATGTCAAAAGGCTTACGGAACCCTTATGTAAACACTTTATTTGTCCCATTGGCTAATAGTGAGAACCGGAAGTTATTTATGACTCGACCAAATATTATTATTATCGCGGCTTTTGAAAAAATTGTTTTATGATTTAAATTTTAGGAGAAACTGATTGGAAATTAATTGTAATCGATGTCAACGATCCTCTCGCTAGTCAAATGTCAGACATCGGTGATGTTGAGAAGTATTTCCCGGGCTTATTAAAAGCTTCAGTGGAATGGTTCAAAATCTATAAGATTCCAGATGGAAAACCAGAAAATCAATTTGCGTTTAATGGTGAAGCTAAAAACGCGGAATTTGCAAACAAAATTATTAGCGAGGTACATATTAATAATATTTCTAATAATACGATATATTAATAACACATTCGCATCAATGCAATTGTGGTTGTAATTTTAAAATGGTGATTCAATTTCGTATAATTAGCACCGACTAACAGTTTGAACAGAATTTAACTCGAGTCCATGGTCTTTTGAATTAAATCCAAATTGATTTTTGATTTTAGGTACACGATCAATGGAAGACGTTAATAAACAAAGAAGTAGAAGTTGAAAACATATGCTGGTGATTATATATTTTTAATTTTATGTTAAATTGTTTATATATTATTATCATGCGAGTCTTTATCACTATTTGGTGTGTTCCGAATTAAATGTTTTTAATTAATAATGTTAATATAAACATTGCAAATTATTCGCTTTAATATATACTGATAAAAGTAATTAATTGTTCACAGTAAAAATGTCACTGTCGCCGATAGTCCTTACAAAATACCAGCGTCGGAGGCAAACACAGTTCTTTCGGCTAGTGCTCCCACGGCTCCGGCATTACCCATCGAATCAATAGGTGTGTATTTTGTTTTAGCACAAATAATTTATTTTATTTCAGCATGCTTTGAAAGTAACACGTACTTGTGATTTGTTTTGCAGTTGACAAAATTTATTTTTGTGAACAATCTGTAGATAGTATCAACCGTTCATTAAATCAAGAGGCGGCTAAGCAAATTGAAAAACGGAAATTGGATTATTTAGGATTAATCGCCGCCGATGAAAATTTCATCGATAACGAGATTAATGAATATGTTGAGAAAAGAAAAAAAATTCTTTAGCATTCATACATTTTGTTAAAGTTTTATATTCCAAATACACGTCGAATGTTTTTTTTAACATGTTTTGAACACGGTTGTTGTTGATGTCTTAAAGATCACTTCCGTACTTGTTATTTTTATTTTATTATTGATCGATACGATTGCATCTGTTGATAAGTTATATTTTTTTTTTTAATGAGATAAATCTACTTCCTAGCTAGAGTTGGAATCATTGCCTTTTTTTAATAAATCGTCAGATGTCTTGCTATTATTTTAACCAGTATTTTATTATATCTATGTAAAAAATTGAGATCACGAAGATTTTTATGCAAAATTATTTTTATTCTAATACAGGCATGATTTTTTTTATAGAATTTTGTTACAAAATACATATTTGATCGGGTTTGATCAGTAATTGGAATATACAGTGTGATCATTGAGGTTAACTTGATAATTTCGAATAATTAATATAGTTTGTTTACTCTTTATTTGATATTCAATGCTCAAATTTTTTATTGTTTGTAAGATCCTTTTTGTATTATTTTTTTTATCAAGTAATGTGTAGATTTTTAACTTTTTTTTTGTACTTTTGTAGTTTATTATGGATCCTATTTGATGATGAATATTTGTATACGAGTTTGTAATATTCAAATACATACGATTTGTAAATCTTATAATATTTCGATTAGTGGATTTGATTTATTTTTAACGTTTTACATTTATAATTTCTTTTATATCGTCGAAATACAATATGTAAATGGTTTGTAAAATGTTAATTAATGTTCTTTAAATTTTGTTTCAGTTGATAAATGGCATTATGTAACGCTAAAGTAATGTGCACTTTCTTCATTCCACTAGCTAAATTGTTCTCGACAACACAAGTATCGAAAAGTGCATTCATCACGGATGTGAACGATTTTCATTTTTCTGCCTTGTTTGTATAATATTAAATGGTTGTAATTTATTGTATGTAGCAGTACATGTTGTATTGTCAGAATTGGATTCACTAATAAATTTTTGTGAATGTTTGATTTTAAAGAAACGTGTTATTTACTATTCCATAATCCTACCGTAGACTTTTATTATCCTTCTTCTTAACACTGGGCAGAGAAGAATGTGAGTGTGAGAGTCCGTCATCGCGGCTCGAAACCAACAGCTCTGGTCGATACGGTCTATTTTGTATGAAAATAGACCCCAAACTCAAAAACAATCGAGAAAAATCCAAAACTTGGGGTCCCAAATAGACCCCATCAGCACGGCTAAGTTAACCATGAATAAATTTGCAAATGCAAAAATATAGCTAAAACCCTAATTTACTTACGATATTTATAGGTTATAGAAGTTCCCATGAATTAAATGAACGGATTCTTATCCAAATAACTTTTACACAAAGCTTCCAGTTCGTGTCGTTGGCATGAATAAGCATTTGTCACGCCGGCGTGACAATAGCGGTTAAAGAGTTAATAATAATAGACATGATTATTAGTAAATATATATTATATTACATGATTATAAACAATATTTACGCGTAATTGTTTTATGGTTTGGCCCCTTGACTGTCGATTAACCTTTTCCACTCTGTCCACTTTTAGTCGAATCTATGAGTTACTCTCATATTTTTTTTCAAATTTATTAAAAGATATTCATTGGTAAAATTAATAAGATACATCTATGGGGTTTCATCTGATATCCGATTAAAAAAATACATTACTTTTTTGAATTAAATAAAAAAAAATTGGTTTAAGTTTGCTAAAAAATCTTTTATGTTAATATGTCTGGTCCACGGAGTGAAAAAGGTTAATGAAATATCGTCATTTTTTATAATAGCGACGAACATCGCAGCCGCTATAATAAGGTTATTGTTACTTCAATTTTTATTTAAAATAATAGGTATTTTGGTTTGAGAAATTATAATAATTTGGAATAGTTATGATTTGCGATGAAAAATAAATTGATGTAACACAAAAGGGTAGATTGGCCATATTCTAGCTGAAAGAGAAACGATAAATTTCAGATGTCACGAAAGTTAGGTGGATATCTAAGTACATATAATATGTAAATATGTCCTTTGGGACCTTTATCTTTGATCGCGATGTCTATCCGTTCACAGATCTCATAAGTACATACAGTATATACTAAAAATATAGCAATATCTGCAACTGAAATTGTAAAAAAATATATTAATACTAATTAATAGCGTTATAATATAGTCAACTCTCCTATAGCGCTGATATAGGGACTGCGCTATTAAAGCCCGTACTATAGAAAACTAAGCACCCATACAAAATTTTGAGGTTTTTTTAAATAATATTTTGTAAATTCAAAGAAATCAATACATACTATTTTCTAGTTCTATTTATAGTTTCTTTACGCGCGCGTGTTTTATTTTTTTGTCAAAGAGCATTGACTTTTATTTTACTCGGTAATGTATTACATTTTACGAAATATGTAATTTGATCTTTTAGCGAAAAAGGTTGCGTTTTGTAGAAAACGTCAATCTCCCACTCTATAGCAGGGAGCGCTATAGAAGGGTTGACTACAATTATTTTAAATTAGTTTAGGGGTTACAATTTTTATTTAATAATGCAGTTCAATTACTTTTTTCATAGAGTACTACTTAAATATGAATACGAATTATTTAACCCTTTGACCGCTTAAGAAATTTACATAATTATGTCCATACGCGAATAAATTTTCAAATGTGAAATTGCAGCTAAAACTCGAATTTATTAATTCCACCCGTATGCCGTGGAATTCCGCGCTCGTTCGTCCTCTTACAGAAAAAACAGTGTCTTTTCTTTAAAATTCAAAAAGCTTATTTATACTGCCATCATTCGTCCTCTTCTATACGCTTTCTAGATCTGGGGTTAGACGCATCCTATATATAAACAAAATTCAGAGGAAAATTAATATCACACTACGGACAGTTTCTTTTGTACCCGTGATGAAGATGCGTCAGACCGGTCTGACACAGTTCCATCCCTTGTCATTAACCCACACCGCATATACCGGCTTGGGGCCGGTTCAATCGGAGCAACAAAAGCAGTTTTTTTCTTGAAACGAGTGATGTTAAAATATAATACTAAAATTTCTTAAGAAAAGGAAGAAGGGAGAGGTAAAAAAGAAGCCTTGCACAACTCAACTTCTAAAGAACACACACAGCTGACCAAGTCCATGTGTCCGATAGGGCCTCCATGGGGAGACCCGTAGGGGAAATCTTTGGCAAATATAAAATCAATCGAATCGGCCTTTGACCAGTGGCATGATAGGTGGGACCCCCCCCCACCAAAAGGTGGACTACCTATCTCTTCTTTCGCAAAATCAGAGCTAGGTTTAATTGTAGCTGGTTCATCTCAGACTTCTGGGTCAGTCAATTCCTGACTGGCCACTACGGACAGTTACAAACCGCACCTCGGTTTATTCGCAACACACACCTACACAAATATTTATAAATCCCTCCTCTTAAAGACTTCATTAAAAAATATGCTACTCCTTTCTACGAAAATCTTAAATTATAAATTCACAAATATAAACCCCGTTATTACTTCTCTCGCTTACTATGACCGTAAATACTCCCGATCCTTCCATACAATTCCGTTACCTAACAGTTTTACTTCCCACGTAATAAAAATAATTCAACTCGGACCTCTTGTTTTCTATTTTAAAACAATTATCTTAAGCTTAAAACAATTAAAAAATCATCAACTTAGCAATTTTTAGCTTGGTTTAGCCTTATTTGCTTCTGTGTCTGGTTCATCAATGTTACCCGTTAAGATAACTTTCTGTAATTTCTATATTTCCTTTGCTTTTTCACTATTTGTTTTTATTGTGTATCTCAATCTGTACTTTCATTTTTTTCTCTTTTCTTTTCTTATTATGGTTTTTCAAATGTTAAAAAAAAGCATGCAACTGTAATACACGGCTATACAAGAATGTATAGCCCAAAAGTCACAAAAACATTTTAAAATTCTTCTTGGAAATAATTTTTATTTAGTTTTGAAAAAATCTTATCCTTTAAATAACCACCATTTTGCTCTTTATACTGACGCTCTTTCTATATGTAATCATCACCTTTCTCGTAATGTTTCTTTGGCTTACCCCTTCACCGTTTCCACGGATGTTACCTTTAATTGTTGAATGGTTCGAGGGTTGTTACGGTATACTTTATCTTTCAAATACCCCCACAGGAAGAAGGCTGGAGCAGTTAAGTCAGGTGAGCGTGGCGGCTCAAGTCATTTCAGAATTTCGCGAAATTATCCTTCTCCTAAAAATTTGCCTTAAGTGTTTAGTTGTCAAGCGAGATGTATGGGGAGTAGCATCATTAAATTTTCCAGCATTTCTCGATACCTTTCGTCAGTGATGGTTAGTGCGTTTTCTGCCTCATCTTCAAAGAAGTAAGGTCCAAGAACCCTTCCTGCAGTTACACCACACCAAACTGTTACTTTTACGGAATGCAGACTACGTTGGTGGACTATTCTTGGATTTTCTGTCTCAGCATAAGCTGTATCTTATATGTAGCATAATTTGAATCTTCTGGAGCGAGATTCGGGACATCTTTAACTGCTGGGACCGCCTTCGAGTTGACATTGAAGGTTCTTCTTCAATGCTTCGGCGTACACGCTAAATGTTGTCCTGTGACTTCTCTGAACGTGGCTTCTTAGCACGTGGTAAATCACTCACAGACCCCTAAATTTGAAACCGCCGGAATAAATGAAGTATAGTTTGTTTATGTGGTGGTTTTCTGACCCCAAAATTACGAGTGTAGGCTCTTTGCGTTAGCACAATTGATCGTTTGTTTTCTATATAGAATTCAATTATTTTAACACGTTGCTCAGTCGCGAATTTCTCCATAATTAATTTCCAAGGATAACGCTTTAATAATCTGAAATCAAATTCTTTTTTTTAATTCATTAATTTATAAGTTGCGAGAAACACAGACAAAATTAAGAGTCCAATACACTAGCACACTTTTGGCCGCGATGATGATTAAAACGTTAACATTTAAATATATCGCGTCGTCATTATTGTTCCTATTTAAATAATAAAAAAAAGAATTTCACACAAACGAACGGCGAAGCGACGGGAAACCGACTTTTTTCGAAAGATATTTAGCAAAATCGGTATCGATCGCAACGAGACGACGGTTGGCCGTTCCCGCAGGGCGGAACATACGAGGGCGGCTTTCGCGGGCGTTTCCCGAATCGTTCGAGTTGAAATTTTTTTTCGAAGGAAAGCATCGGAAGAAGAGGCACCCTGCGGATGGGGGCGAAGCGCATTAAAATATTTAAACGCGCGAGCACCTCCGTTAATATATGTATGTGCGGGGGCGATTTATGCATAAAAAATATTTCGGTTAATAGGGCGGGATCTTCGGAAAAAGGGGATGAAATATGGGAGCGGAGGGTTTTGTTTTTATTTATCGCCTTCAAATTTTTAGGGGTTTTTCTGGGCGAGAGGGTAGTGGGTCGAGCGGGCCGGCTGCGCGCGCAGCTCATCGACCGGTCGGAGGAGGCGGCGGCGGGCGGCGGGCGGCGGCAGTCGGGCGCCGCCATGGGCCGCGAGCGGGTCACGTCGCGCGTCTCTCGTCCCAGCGGCATGTCGCGCCTCTCGCTGCTGCCTCTGCTGCTGCTGCTGGCGGCTCTCGCGCTGCCCGCCCCGGCCGACGCCAGGCGCAAGCGCAACGACGGCGACTTCGAGTTCGCCGACGAGGTGAGCCGCTTCGTCATGCCCGCTCTTGTTGTTGTTTGAGCCAATAAAAAAAAGAACGACTTTTAAAAAACAATATTAGGTTCGAGACGGTCCACACACATAAAAACCTGGACATGACCCCCGTCAAAACGCAAACGACGTCGATTATTGCGTCGAAACGGGAGGCTATGCTTCGAATATATCGAATTTAACCCCGGCCTTGCAAAAAAAAATAGCCAATATTTATTATTTATATTTTTCGACGGACACGCCCTCGCCTTCGACAGGATTAAACGAAGCCTCGTTTCTTCTCGTATTGTGTTTCGATCGACGGCGGCGGCGGTCCTCTAATCTCGAGAGAGATTCTTTTCGACCGGAATGCGCGTTCTCTCCTCCTCTTCGTCCGATTTCTTCGCTATCTCTCCGAACGAGGATCTTAAAGGGATTATGAATCCGGTCGCGGGCCGCTTTTATCGGTGGGCGGCGTCCTTTAACGTCGTCCGACGTAATCCGGGGCGTTCTAATTCGAATCTAAACGAGAAATTATGTCGAAATTTGCGCAATATACGGTTCGCGAGCCCTTCTGCGTTAACGAGCCGATCAATTATGCAGTTTATGACGCGACGACGTCGACGACCGTTCTTATTAAGCGAAAACCCCGAGAAGATTGACTATGTATTCTTAATGTTAATCGAAAATCGCGATTTAATTATATATAAATAGGTCGTTAAATTGAATTCGTATTAAAATTCCGGGGTATTTTCTGCCCGTTCGTCCGGCGCCGGGGTTAGAACGGGTTCGCTGCAAAATGACGTTCGTCAAGGACGCCGGGTCCGAATGCTTTTTATGTAAATACGATGCGGAGGCGGAGGGGGTCAGACGATCAGTATTTGTGGGTCAACTGTGACCTTTGGTGTTAATTGGTCGATCACGCGAGGTGTCGGCCGTCGCTCGCCGCAAAGTAACCACTTTTTGACCTATAACGCTGGCAACACCGACATAATGGAAATTGCTCTCTCCCCTCCCCCTTTCCGTGCCATTTTCGTTAATATATCGCGAACGCTTTTTTATTATTTAATTTTCTACGCAAAGATTCGCGCAATTTGCGAACGATCGAATTTTATGACTATCCGCTTTCCTGAAAATGTACATTTATCTTTATTCAATAGGTATATTAAATCTTTTATTACCCTTATATTCTACGCGAGTCGGCTCCCTCGTGTCTGAAGATCGTTAACATCCTTGGCCCGAATCTACTTGATTGTGGCTCTCCAGGATCTTCGTTTCGGATCTTGTAGCGCATTTACTTCGGTGGAGCCCGGTGGCGGATGGGTCCTGCGTCCTTGTTCGTTACCAAGCGCGATGAGATTCTCAAAGCTATCGTTTCTTCTAGCGAAATGTCCAAAATAGTAAAGAATCCTTTTGAGACATAGTTGATAATCTGTTGTTCTTTTAGTTTCCCATTTCTTCCAGAACAGAAAAGATTGTGCGTTTAGCGATCCATGGTATTCTCAGCAGCCGTCGCCCAGCACCAAATTTCAAATCTTTAGTCGCCACCTTCATGTCTGAGGATCGTGCCCACTCCTGTTCGGAATCTTTTTGATTTTATCTCTCCTGGATTCTCTGCATACTGCATCTTGCATTGCAGTTACTACAAGGGAGCCTGTGGCGGTCTTCACTTGGTCGCTCCAGTTTTCAGTTTTCAGTGCTCAAAGGGGTGAGACAAGACTGTTTACTCTCCCCGAACCTATTTTAACTTATACGGGAAGTATATCACGAGAAAACCCTTGATAATCAAATCTAAGATATGCGCACGATAAGACATTGATAGCCATCAACGAAAAAAGAATTAGCCGCTCAAAAGAGTTGCTTTCGTATTGCATTTTTAGTCATCCCAATTCGCCTTCTTATTTCTGTATCACAATTTATGTTACTCGTAAATAGATCTGTATAGTTGATCGGTTCTATCGACTATCGTCGGCTTGGTTTTGGAAATGTTGATCTCGAGTCCAAGTTTTTTACTTTCACAGACAACTCTTTTGAGCAGTTCGGCCATTTTTTCTTCGCTGGCTACCAATGTTATATTGTCCGCATATCTTAAATTGGGAATTTGTTTTCCCGCTATTTTTAATCCGTCTTCCCAATTTTTAAAGGGTTTTCTAATAATATATTCTCCGTATGCGTTAAATAGGTCCCGGGAGAGTATAAAGCCTTGTTTCACCCCTTTGAACTTCTTCGATTATATTAATAAGAATACCTAGTCTTTGTAGTATCATGAAAAATATCTCGAGCAAAAAAATCGGTCCTTGAAAGGTGTATTTAGATGCAGTAGTACCGCGATATACGTCCACTTTGGAATGAATCCAATTGATATGCGTCTTGTTTAGACGCAAATCAATTCTTTGCTAAATGGATGTATAATAAAAACTTTGCAAAGAAGTACCACCACAACAAAGGCCAAACAATCCGCAATAGCAATTATTTTTAATATTTAAACCCAATGCTCCGATTTACTGTACCAAACGTATTAATCTTATTTTAATAGGATATTGAATTAATTCTAAATGAAACAAATATATACGCGAAGACTTAATTTACTAAAAATGCGAATAATATTCTCATATTGGTGAATTGTTAGGTAGGGATGACGAAAAAATATTTTCATTCCTGTTTATTATAGTTATATCGACGTTGTTATGCATTTTTTCTGTCTCACGAATAAATACGATAAGAAAAATAGAATACGAAAGTATTGTTTTTAAGGATTTTTTCACATTAAATGTAAAAAGATCTAAATTATAATTCTACTCTTCTAGTTTAATAATTATTACATTTTTAAATCGTTTTTTGACTCTCCTGTAAAGTACTATTTTTCGAGATATAACAAGATTGCTTTCTAACACCGTTATGTTATAATTAATACTAAATTACTTAAAATTGAACTCGTAAAGGGATTTTTCTTTGTTGTTTAAGGAACTTGTAACTGACAATAAATCGTTATTATTCTGTATTTTTTTTTATTATTCAAGTTTTTTGTTTGTTCGAAAATGATATAGTAAAATCAATAATTTTTCTGAGAATCGCATATAAATATTATTATATACATTGTGCAAATTAGTAGTGAATAATTTTCAAAAAAACAATAATATTAATGAACAATTTTACTTATGGACAACTTAAATACGTTTGAAACAGCTGAAGGCATTTATTTGAATTATTTTCGTCTTTTTTGATGACTTACTATAAAAATACCAAAACCCGCTACAATACCAAAGAATTTTTTGGGAAAATTTACTTACGATACGTTAAAAACTTAAAACTAGTCAAATGCTGCTTAATAATTAGCTTGATAATTTAGTATTATCTATCTCTTTTAATCATGTGAGTGATTTAGACCCGAATTGACGGATACTACCGATATTTTTGATGATTATTCTTATATTTAATTTAAAAAAGATTAAATTAAGCTTTGTGTTGAATTCTTTTAGATTTAGATTTTCCAAAAACTGTTTTTTTTTGCGATTTAGTGTTTATTTCAACTCATTGCTTTGGATTTATGCGGTTTAAAAAAATATGGAACGTTTTCCTAATTCTTCATATTAAATTGAATACTTTTATATGCGTTTTTTGTGGAATATACATGTTCACGGCATAAAATGAGACTGTCATTTATTTTTATTAGTATCGATACACCAAACAAAGATACTTTCATATTTTCTATATGGGTTTTCGTTCGATTTAAATGTTATATTTTTTTTCAAGCGTCTAGGGACGCATAAAGTATTGGAAAACTCATAATATTTGCGAGTGTTTATTGAAAATCAATAACAAACCGAAGGACGAGTGTTTTCTCTCGCATGGGAAAAAAACTTTTGCACCATTAATATTTCAGCCTCCCCGGTATATGAATTTATATCTTACACTTTTCATATAGATATTTATGACAATGCAGTATATCACATATTACATTTATTCGACGTATCCACGAAGGAATATCTCATGCTATGTACTTGTATGACCGAGGCGCGGATGTAAAATAGTGAAAGTGGTGTAGCATTTGGTCTCGCCCATTATAATATATGGATATGGCCGAAGGTATTTTTTTTTATATTCTATTCCAGATTCAGTAGATATATTAAATTTTCTCCCCCTGCGAAATCTCTCTGGATTACGTTGCAATAAAATAGCGAGTATAAAGCGTTCTTTAGTTTCATTGGAGTTCTTGATGCAAACTTTAGTGGTGATAAAATTTAGTTTATAGCCAATGAAAGCATTTCTTCATCTGTATTTACAGCTATCTCAGGCTGGTTATTGGATGTACGTGCACATTTATTTTAATTTTCAAGTTTATTTACATAGTTAATTGAATGTGAGCCTAAAAATTTCTAAAAACAATAGCATTTTGTATGGAATTTGTTTAATATTCCGTTCGAGGAAGGTAAAACCTTTTATTTATTCATGCCAAGGTAAATATTTTACATTTTCAATTTTTTTTATATAAAATAACGCATTTTATTAAGTCAAAGCGGAATCCGAAATTAGTATTACGCTTTGAGGTTCGCAGTATGTAAAATTTACTCAATTAGTTATTCTCTCATCTCGTATTATACGAGCGTAATTGTATTTGCGTTAGATGAAATTTAATTCGAATATCATGTTTTTTTTTATTTATTATTTTGATACATTTTGTAATATCAAACACGGAATCGGATTTTTTTCAAAGCACTCTGTTTAACAAACAGTTTTTATTTAATTTATAAAATTTACTTTTGTGGGAGTGTTAAAAGGGTATTGTGTGTCGAGCACTGGAATGCACCTCAACGCATTTTTATCAGCGTTTTTTAAACGATTAGGGCGAATTTTAACATTTTTTTTCGGTCATACGCGATGTTTACAGATGATAAAATACAAAGATTATTATGGTAAACCGAGGCGGTTCACCGTGTGCAGCTTTGACCTGATTTTCTATGGTCACGTTATGAATTTTATTTAAAAATTATGCGGCACATTGTCGGTTTGACTATGAAATTTTGCATGAAAAGAGAAGAAACTGTCGTAGAAACTGCAAATTTCCATGCAAAATCGCATTTCAAATGGTCGAAGCCACTTTCCAGATAAATTCTAAAATGTATTGAAACGTATTAAGAGTTCTTTTTCATTGAGATAATATATTTTCATCATTCATTTGAACGATTACTTAGTTTAGAGACGATCGAATGCTTTATGTCGGAGGTGAAATCGTGTCTATGAATATTTGATTTATTTGTCTCAATGCAACCTCTTGACATATTTAGATGCTGTATTATTAAATAAAGCAGATTCCGTTTTATTGGGATACGTCGGGTTCAAAAATAATGTCCCAAATAAGTGTCTGGCTCCAGTGGCGGATTTTGAAATTTGAGAGGCCCCAGGCTCAATTCAATTTCGAGGCCCCTCTGCCTCTAAATATTTTCATTATTCCTACACCCTATATATGCATTCTACGCACACGCTTTTTACCCTGGTAGGCAGTGACACGTTAAGTGTCCGGTGAGTGTGTGCAGAATTTTTAATGGGTCTCTTCCCACAAAAAAGTATTTAAAAAAAATCTTCCCGTTTCCAGGGTAAACGGGAGTCACAGTACATACAAATGTACGGTGGTACATGCCTGCTTCATTATTAATTATTATCGTTATGATTTTTTTTTTAAGAACTGAACTTTAAGGCCCCCTGAATTTATAAGGCCACACCATAAAATTGTAAAAATAATATGAACTAAACTATTGAAATATTTAAATAAATATTGAAGTATAAGAAAATGTAATTATGAAGTATAGTTGTAAACGGATCTGAGTGATGTAACGTCAAAATGACGTAAGGTCAAAGGCGTAAAGGTAAAAAATCTATGTAAGTAAATCAACACAATAAAAAACTTTATCACTACCATATTATTATCATATTGTTAACAAATTAATCTCTCAAAACATTATTTCTGGTCTATAACTGATTTATTACTAGCAGAGGCAGTATACTCTGGTATGGAAAACCTCAAATCAAAGGCTGACAAACAGCCTAGTCTTGTTATTTTTATTCATATACCTACTTACTAGGGGTCCTTCATTTTTGGAAGACAGTTTTCTATGGTGGAAGGATGGTTATTGTGCAAAAATGCTCGCTAAAGACTTGTCACTTGTGACTGAAGATAAGAACTAATACCGAGACAAACCCTCTCCTGCTTGCCTGGACATAGTCGAACCAGGCTCCTTTGGCGTTGACTCCCATTCGAGAGTGAGTATCTCGTGACTGGCAAATCCTTTTTAAAAATTTTCTCCACCTCTTTTGTTTCTACTGATAAGCCTACGTTGTCGTTTGATAATTGCGCGTGCTTGGTGGAATAAAGTGGTTTCGAGTGTGTATATAAGAGTTGTGGAATAACGTTGTAATTGCATTTGCGGACCACGTTATTCCACATAGTGTTTTACATGTTTTTTTGCTTCTTTTTGTTTTTTGGTAAAATTTGTTTTTGTATGAAAATGTATAAAATAAAGTTTGTGTATGAAAATATATCTTGAATACTATAAAATATTTTTTTTGTTAGTTACTACCTTATTCGCGCTAAGTATTCAATTATATCCTGCCTTTTGTTTTATTAGCATTGCAATTGTACTGTCCCAATTAAGCTATTAGTTCCCATATTTGGTTTCTGTTCCTTAGGAATTAGGCCAAATAACTGACTGTCCCGATAAACCGGCGGCCAAATTAAGCGGAATCTACGATAATAACATTAGGGATGAAATGGAGCTCAGAGCATTTTTTTGAATACAACATTGAATATCGTTTTGTATTCAATGTTCGAAAGAACAATTTCGACTTGTGTATTGATAACAGCCATGTCGCATTCTGGCTGTAGATGACCTATATTCGCTTTTTGTCGAGGAGACCCACGTATCCCAATGCAGAGGAATAAATGTTTTAAAACGCGTATTGATCTCAACTTTGACTCCGGCTCAATAGTTGCAGCGGTGTATGCTCCGCACACACGTAGGTTCTTATTCAAAGTGGTGATGTAATAAAACTGAAAAAAAACTAGACCGGGTTGCCCCGGAGTACATGTGAAGGTTCACCCCGTGGCGTGCCAGTATCCACACATATATTCCTATTGAACATTTCGAAGGTGATCCAAAGTTACACGTCACGATTCTCATGCCGGAGAAAACGGTAACCTGAATATAAATCGGGTATATTCAAATTTCAATGCCTATTCGAAAACCGAAATGTATATGGCGTGGTCGAAACATTAAATTATCCAAGGCTTATGGACGTCATATTCTAAACATGGAGTCGATTTATATCGCGCAATAATCGTAGCCATTAATTCTAGCGAGTCAATGGATGTATTGTCTTAAATTACGATTGAACTGCTGCGTATCCAATGTCGAAACCCTGTCCTGGATTTAACGTGTCCACTGGATTGACCAGTTATGGAAAAACTACGACCTGCGAGCCACGCAGTGTTATTTATTGAATTATTGTGCATTTATAAGTGTATTATTTTACGGTGATTTATCTTATATTAACTCTGTAACCGCTATAAGGAATATATATACAGCGGAACGAGCATAATTCGATCCAGAGTCTCACTCATAATACTCATAAGCCGTGCCGATGGGGGTCTATTTGGGATCCCAAGTTTTTGGTTATACTCGAATAACTCTTTTATTATAAATCCTACATGTAACAAACTTGTTGTGTTTGTCTAAAAAAGTTGAAAGAATAAATATTATAAATAATCATTGATCTTAATCGTCTGAAATTGCGAAAAAATAAATTAAAAACAACAATATTCGCATGTCGCCATTGGCGCGATGTTTTTCCTCGCTTGCATTCGGTATGATGTGTTAAGTGCGAGTGAAACATATACTAATGCCACGTGTAAGTCAGGAGTAATTCCTTCAAATTTAAGTTGATGAATATCTTGACTTGAAATGCTTGGGGTCTATTTTTTTATTATAAATAAACCCCCTTCGGACGACGCGGTTAGTTTCGAGCCGCCGTGACGGATCGTTTAACGAGCATCGTCGTTAAACGAAACAATATTTCCCATATAAATTAATGTAAAATTATTTATGATACATAAGTTTATAAATAGAAAGCTGTCCCTTATTAGGGTGATGCTTCTCAATGTATGGTGTAACAGTTTTCCATGCATTTGGCATTTCTCTGACGATGATGATTATTTAGTATGGCTTTTGCTTTGCCGTTCTCCGCGTGCTTGTCGTTGTTGAAGTTGCCTTCGTTCATTCAGAGCACACCAAGAACAGCATTATTTGGCTACGTAATCCTGGTGCAGGTTGATCCACTTGTTTTACTTATCGTCATCATCTGACAGACTGACCGGGTACCGACACAAAACCCTTAAAGTCATATTCGACAACGCTCTCCTGCGTAAGCTTCTTCTAAGCATAAGTGAGGGTTTTCTTGGTAACCCCTTCCCACGTCTTCCCGTTTCTTTTGGTAATGATATGGAAGTGATATTTTCGAAATTGCCTAAGAGTAGGATCGGTCCCTTGTCTTAGACACTCCCTTAGCTCCCTTAAAACAACGCGCGAAGAGTGCTTTAGTGTTGAGCTTCTTTAGTTAGAAATAATCTGCTGGTCCATAGGCACAAATAATATGTCTGTACACAAGTTTGGAAAAATGTGTGATCATTATTTTTTTTCAGCTAAAATTTCAATTTACTTACGAAACATGGGTTCCAGGTGTTTCCAGTCCTGAATGAACACATTACTATTCAAATGGGTGTGCTCTACCCAAACCACTGTATTATTAGCGTGTGCGGTGAGTAAGCAGGCGACACACCGGTGTGTCATTAGCGGGTAAAGGGGCAATAATAACCAGTGTCATAGTTTGTAGATAGCAATATTCTGTTATGATTATGTAGTTAACCGCAACTGAGTTCAGAGAGTACTTGAATATGTTAATTTTCCGGGGAAATGTATACATCTAATATATATACCGCACCTTCAAAAGAAAACAGCGTCACGGCTTGTAGATAACAATAACATTTTTATGGTTTTGTCTATAAATAATAAATTAAATCCAATATACAGTGGAGTCTGTCACGAAAGGAAGAATCTTGTCAATGATGCGAGTTGATAAGAGTTGGTTAATATATCTTTTAAGACTTC
This sequence comes from Philopotamus ludificatus, assembly GCA_022495035.1. Classification (NCBI taxonomy): domain Eukaryota; kingdom Metazoa; phylum Arthropoda; class Insecta; order Trichoptera; family Philopotamidae; genus Philopotamus; species Philopotamus ludificatus. The sequence continues at coordinate 94,998 of JAGXCT010037236.1, read as the reverse complement.
TTCTAACATGTTTTTGTCAGAATGTTTTGGATATTGCTACGCACGTTTAAGATGTTAACATTTTAAGATGATCTGATTTTTAATTAGGGTTCTTTACTGGTTTACATATTCACATATATTGTTTAGAATTTTTTTTAATTTCATTCGCTTTCCTATTACCTGAGATCTAATCGGAACTTATTCTCGTCATATAAGTTGAACATTTGTTATCATTTGTGTAATTTCAAGCAAATCTTCATCAATAAAGGTTTTTTAAAAGTCATTCTTTATTACATGCAGTTGAAAAGCCGTCTTCCTATATACACCGAGGGTCTTAGCATTGAAACACATGTCCATACCTTTATCAAATTAAGGTTCCAATGCTCAACCCCAAGTACATAATTTACGTATTAAAGCATTCCATTACTTCCAAGTAGTCCATTCCATCCACTTAATTAAGTAATTGGTTATCCAAATTACTTTAGTAATTAATCCACGATTAGGAAAAATTTATAAATTATATCCCTTTGTCTTTTGCTAGTACAAAAACAACGATATATCGTCGTTCGGCTGACAGCAGATTAAAGTGTGGAAGAACATTATGGTGATTTAATTAAAAACATTAAACATTAAAAACAAATTTAAAAGTCACAAGTGAATTAAAGTGAATACCTTTTTAAGCTACTTTATTTTCAGAGTTATGAGGCGTCGCCTCTTTTATCTTCCATCGGAACATTTTCTTCTCGATTTTCTTGAATTAGATAACTTGCCACTTCGGACATCGAAGAGGAGGGTATGGTAGAAAAAAAGTCTTTTACTTTTTACGTAGTTATAATGCTTTTGCCGAGGGGATAGATTACTGATGATTTATTTTAGCGAAAGGGAAATTTATGAAATTTTTAGGGGTGTTTGGGATTATATTGAGATTGATGTATTTACAATAGAAAGTTTGAAGGGGAATTGAAAAGAGAAATGGTGGACGTTTTCATAATATCAATTAAGGGAAGTCTGTATTTCGGATTAACAAAGGTTCATTTATAATTTGTCATTTTGTAAGTAGATACTTTAGCCCTAAATGACGAAGGCTTACAAGATCTAGGGAACGATTATCGAATTATTCTTTATATTTTTTTTATTTTTTAGCGCAAATTGAAAAACTTTGTTGTCCCTCTCTCTCTTTCTCCCTCCGTTTTTTCTCAAATGTTTGTTGTTTATTGGAGAAGTATTTTTATGTTTGTTAAATCCTTTTAATTTTTCATAATGATATAGAAAAAAATTAACATTTCGTCATTTAAAAATATAAATGCGGCCCTTCGCCCAAAAACTTTGAGCAAAGCTTTGACCATAAACCGTATTATACGATGGAACTTAAACATAATTATTATTTTTTTATTATAATATATTTCAAAATATGATCTATAAAATATTATATTTTATATATAATGTTATAATATATGCATAGAACTGCCATCTGGTCGGAAAGGCTTTCAAACCAGTGGACTATTTTTTTTATACAGAAGATTAATTACAGTTTACTTGTTTTTGACATTTAAGGCGCTACGACGCATAAATATTTTTTTTCGATACTGTATTAATATTTCGCGATAAATTCGTATATTTTCTTAATAATATTATAAACAAATAAAATACAAACCATCTTGTTTTCAAAGACACTTGATTTATTGCGGAAATTTATTATTTTAAAAAAATAATACAAATGAATTGCGAATTGCCATTTTGCGTGTGTGATATTTGGCCATACATTAATTTAAATAAATGTGTATACCTCGCGTTTCTAATACAAGTTAATTAATTTCGGATCAGTGAGTTAATTGAATTATTCATCTTATCCATTAATAATTCTGAATTTGCTCGTAGAAGTTTATCAATATAATTTGGTATCATTTGTCTATTTCAGCTTTGTTATTCCGTCATTCTCGTTAGATCCAGGTATGAATATACAGACGTAGAATTGCTTGGGATTATTAATTTTATGTCAACAATGGAATTAAAATCGTGTTTATTTAAAGAAGGTTTAAATAGATTATATATTGAAAAATAATTATTTACTGCGAAGAATATTCGTGATTAATTTTATAAACGTGGTGGTTTCTGGTTAAATATAATAAATGCTTAAATTTATTTTTTGTACTCAATTTCTGATAAATAAATTGAGAAATCGGTAAAAAAATCGTGTTGTAGGTTTTTTGTTTATTTTTTCAACGAACTCTTTATTTTTTTTAAATTTAATAGTGCGCTCAATATTTTCTGATTTGCTTGCAAATTGTAAAACTTCAGTAATATTCGTCGAAGTAAACTCATTTGACTCCTCAGTCTCATTTTCTGAACTAATTTAAGATTTTGCAAGGCTTATTTATATAACGAGTATCCTGAAAAATCATACTAGGCCTTTATATTCAGTTAGAACCTGTTTTCTGGGAAAAAATATTATTATCTCTACGATTCCTCTATTTAAAAGAAAAAAAACTGTTTCACGCCAGCGTAATGCGATTTAGTACAAATGCGACTCACCAGTGAGACGTTGGCGGTTAAATGGTTAAGAATGATTGCCATTTTATACTGATGAGGTGGAAAAAATGAGAAAAGTTATCTTTCGCTCACGGATTCTTTGCGAATGAGATGCTAAATGTATGAAGTGCGTGATCACGTATTCTAATTGATTATCGTATCTAGCTCATCCTCGATTCAGCTCTGAAGAGCTGTCATGAGCTTACAATCTGCCACCGTTTACAGGAAATCTTGTAAAGTTTACTTTGTTTTCCAATTGTAACTCGTAATTCGATATTACGTCCATGATATTCAGAACATCCGTTATCATCTTGGTTGACTTTCGATTCTCAGCAGCTTTGATCTAGGTTTTCACTATGTATAACCAAACAGTAAATTATTTATCTCACAATCGGTGGCGTACGGTGGTATTGATTTTGGGTGTGCTGAATGTGAAAAAAAATACCATTTTTTTTTTAAGAATTAAGATTAAAAAAGAATAGAATTATTATATAAATAATAATAAAATACATTAAAGAAAAACTGTATTTTTTTGTTATATTTTTTTTCCACATTCAGCACACCCAACATCAAGTCCACCGTACGCCACTGTTTACGATACGTGTCCTCTTGAGTTGATCTTCGAGCCATCTGATCATCTATCTCTAAGGATACATCTGATCTCTAAGGGTTTCTCACCAGCAGAACCAATATACCCTGGGAAGGAAAACCCTAAAATGACTGTCGATAAACTTATACTCCCTCTTCCTTCTTACACCTCTCTTTTGAAAACATCGTTTCTATGATGAAAGGGTTGTTATTACCCAACAAGGTTAAGGCTGGCTGTGACTCGTCACGCCGCAACCCCTAGAGAGGATGAGAGTCAATACCGAGACAAGCCTCCTCCTACTTGCCTGGCCACAGTGAGGAGGCTAAAATCAGATACTAACAATGGTAGACGATACAGGGTACGATATCATTGAGCAAAGCGACATGCATTGATTATTTTTGACACAATTTGATTTGAGGACAATGTTGTGACGCGATAAGTTAAATAGGTAAGCCCACAACACAACATACGGCGGCCATCTTTGATTTTTTTCAGAAAAGTTATTAGGAGATCATCGGTGGTTAGGAGATCGCTTAGCCTGGTCGGTGTGTGATTTTTTTATATATCTTCATTCATATTTTTGGATGTCAAGTCAGCTTCTTTTTTCATTGTGTATTTGATTAAACTCTTGTTGCCCAATTAAGTCGACTCATTATCACCTTCGTTGTCGCCGTCCAATTTTCGTTAATTTATTAGGCTAACTATTTAATCTGTGATATTTTCCGGAGTTTCTTTAGAATTTCATGCATTCTTTTTTTTATTTTAAATAAGTCTCCATATTGTTTATTGCGTTCCATATAAATTTAGTTTATGTATGGACGTGTAGGATCGTCAGAATGTTGGGTTTCGTCTTGAGAAATTACCCACATACAGCACCTTAGTCAGCATGAGTGCTATACGTGCATGGTTCGGGCTGCTCGAATCGTTCATTATATGGCGCCTTATGACTCAATTTTCAGATTAGAAGATACAGAAGAAATTTCTGTGCATCTACATGAGGGAGTTTGATTCTACCCAAGTTTATAGCGCATGGGTGGGGTTGCCTGGGGTATATAACCTGAAAAGAAGATCGATTTACTTGCAGCACTTTTCAGCTATTGGTTGCAATATATAACTTGTACTGTGCGAGTTGTCCTTATGGGCGCCACCTCACTACCATCATTTGTTCACGTGTAGTTTTCTTCCGCCAAAGGCGAGGACGGTATAGAGCTCTCCAGCCAGGCTATTACTGCTCAACCATTTGGCGGATATTCGATGTCAAATGGCCGTTTTGTTGTATCTATATGAATTTATAATTCTTTTCTTCAATTTATTGTAATATGTTGTTGTGTTATTTATTTTCTCATGTATTATTATGTGTTATGCGTGATTGGCAACTACCTCTGTACGCTAATCACGCATTAAATAAATAAATCGTAAATAAAATATGTGGTTCTCTTATTGCCTTAAAAAAATGATTTTTAAAATCTTGATGAATCCGTTTTTCCCGTGTTGGTTGATTCAGCTGGCTTGTGCTATATTTGTTAATTATCTGATCACTGTTATGGACTAAGTTATTAATAAAAAATGTTTACTATAAATTTTTGAACCTACCAACATACACGTGCACACATACCCGGATATATTCCGACACTTTATACGGAGTTCACCCTGGCGGGAGAATCCTCTCCGGCAATAAGTGGTAATGTATGATTTTTATTACTTCGGAAAGCGGCAAAGTAAAAAAGTTTTGTGGAAGGTAACAGATTTTTTAAACGATCCCTTTGATAAATTCCGAGGTATAATGTACATTTTTATGACGGGCACTTCTGAGCCGCCCGCTCCGCCACTTTTATATTGCGACTCGGCTCCTGGTGCTCACATTTTTCACTTTTACAAACCAGTCATATTTCAATGTCATATTCTTGAGTCCGCATTCGGGGCCGCCATTAATCTTTCTCATTTTTTGAATATTTATAAGTGTAAGTCGCGGCTCCTATTTCAATATAAATGCGTATACGTCCGACGAATTATTACGAATTTTCCGGCGTTAAATAATAACGAATCCATCGCGGATCAAACAGAAAAGAAATAATTATGACAGCGTATATGTTTTATTGATATTTGTATGCTTTATTTCATCAATAAACCACACCCTGCCCTCATTTCACCGAGCAATAAAGATATCCATTACCGGATTGATATTTTTCATTAGTTGCAACATGTAAGATGTTTATTATATAAACATACTCCTTTTTATGCGGTGAATTGGTTCCAGTAATAGACGCGTAAATTAATATTATAAATGTATTAAAATACGCGCTAAAAATGCACCTTTAATTATTTTCCTTCAAAAAATAGGAATAAACCAATTTTCATATTTTATTAATTCGCGATAATTTTAAGCCTTATCGAAGTTATGATTAGTTTTCAATAAATAATGTTTCAGCCATCGTGACATATTTTTGGCGGGTATTTCTTTAATTATTTCAGCTCTCTATTGTTAGTTTATATACTTTAGGACTTCCACCTGTAGGTGTATCATAAATTGTCTACAGCAGTGCTACTCAAATGCTGGTACGTAGTTCCGGTCCGTTCTGGCGTTCAACAAAGTTTTAACCGTGTTTCAACTAAGATTTAAATTATTTACATAATGAGACCGGTCCCCAGGTATCACTGAAACATACATGTTTCAGCATGCAAGGATTTAAAAAACACAGGATTAAATGCTTGTTATATATTATTATCATACACGAGAGATGAACATTATTTATTTATTTTATTACGTCACAATAATTGTCCTCCAATCAAATTTTGTAAAAATAAATCGATATTTTCATTGGCGTCGTACCCTAGCATAGCAACGGTTTGTTTTGTTGCCATCCCCTTCTAACATATTCCGTCTCGGTCACATAATGAACTGGCCAAGCGACCTCCTTACCGCCGATGTTCTCCTAGTAACTTTTCTGAAAAAAATCAAAGATGGCCGCCGTGTTTTGTGTTGTGGGCGTATCCTTTTAGCATGTTACGTCACAATATTGTCCTCCAATCACATTGTTTATAAAAAATCGATGATTGTCGCTAATTTCATTGTTGCTGTACCTTTCTAACATATTGTGTCTTGGTCACACCATTAAATATTTTATTATTATCATTATTTTTAGCAGGATGTCTACTCAAAAATGATATTAAAATGTATGTTTGTTTCGTTACGTTTAATTAAATTGCAATAGATATATTAATTATCTTTAACACGAGGACAGTTGAGAGATTTAATCTTTTTCAAAACATTTCTTTACATTGACGGTGGTAATATTAACTATAAGTTTATGATGTAATTAAAATGGTGTAATGTTTATGATGCAATTAAACGGATCTCCACCTTTCCTTCTTTTGTAATATTTAAGTTTATTATTTTGCATTATTTTAATTGGATAAATATAAATTTTGTAAAATATATTAAATAGATTTTTATCTACTACTCGTATTTTTTTTTAACAAATCTAGTATTGCTAATTGACAAAACCCGCGAATTTTATTGTCAGATAGAAATAATCGCCCAAAAAGATTTATTATAATTTTATTAGAAGTACACAAGCTTTTAATAAATGAAACTTAACGAATGTAACTTACACTGTGTAAGGTACTTTTAATAACATGGCCTAATGAAATGAATGACTTTAATTTCCTGAAGTGTTGGGGTGTGGCTTGTTCGAGTTTATGTTTGCATTGTACGGCAATGCTTATTTATAACATTTGATAATTTTTTTTTTAAGATTTATGTAAATTTCCACATGTATGTATTAATATAAAATAGTGTCGTTTTTGGCTGTGGGTCAAATGGCTTATTAAATTTAACATATGAATGGGGCTACACTCGAAACACTTGGTGATGTTAATTACTTTTCTCTTATAAAATACGCGACATTTTCACGCCAGCTATGCCGTTGAACATTACCATAAAGCTTGTTTTGTCTTAGTTGTGCTGAAAACAATGTCACTTTGGGAATTTATCTAAAATGCGAACACTTTAAAGTTAACAGTGAACTAAGAAACTTGGGAGCTGTTGTCAAGACTCGCAAAATTTATGACCGTAATGGGATAAGCATATTTCAGTTAAAGCCAACACATTATGTTGGAAATCCCTCAGATTCCTTTCGCATGTATACGATATAATATATTAATTAATTAAATATTATATATATATATTTTTTTATAGGATGACGTACGAGTCACTCCAGCTAAAATCGGAGAGAAGAAGAGATGGATCTACGATCCCAACAGTAAGCATATTTTTATTTATTAATTATTAATAAATTATTTTGTATTATTAATATAATATATAATTTCATAGGCGATCTCTGTCATCCGTTAAATTGTTTGAAGAAAGAAATATGCTTGCTGAAAGATTCATACACAGCTATATGCGTATCGAAGAAAGAACTTCACAAAAATGGGTAAAATATATTTTATGTTATATGTAAATAAAAATAAAAGATTATATTAATCGAGGCGTAAATTATTGCAGAGATATTGTGGTGCCAGGAGGATCAGCCAGCATGAGCACAATTGGAAACGATAAGGATTCTTTGGATAAAGACGATGACGTATTCTATGACTCCGAGGACGAGACCGAAGATCAATCGGACACATTTGCGTATGATTTTTATCTTAATTTAATTTAGTTTGAATATTGCTCGTTGTTTCAACGGTTCATTGTTTTGTAGATGCGAGGGATGTCCCGTCGTAAGACCGACGTTCTTATGCGGCTCCGATAATCGAACATACTCGTCTCTCTGTCGTCTCGATTATCATAATTGTATCCATCACACGACCGTTAAAGTCTCATGCAAAGGATTCTGTCCGTGCAAAGGTATATATATATATATATTTTTGATTTCTTTAAAATATTCTCAGATAATACATGATTATTTTTTTTTAAATATATATTCAGATCCGGACAAGGCTTATAAGAAAAAACAACAAAAGCTGGCAGCTGAGCGTCGCACAAAAAAGCAACAGACTAACAGTTCTCATCACAATCGGGCTCAGTATAGTTTCACGCCGGAAGATTTCAAATACGATAACAAACATTACAAATATATCAAATATACTAAATATAATAATGTGAGATTTACGTTTATTTCATATTGAGTTATACATTTTTGAGCCATAAAGTAAATAATTGTTTATTTTTAGAAATTAATGCAAGAGAAGGCAAAAGAAAATTCTTTTAATGAGGTCGGCGATATGAAAACAAACAAAGTATCATCCATTCACGGTAAATTCTATATACTGATATTCCTGGAGTTATGACTGATTTACGTTTTATTTTTTATACATTAATTTATTTTAAAAATAACTTAGCATGCAAGGCTTAACCGTATTCGGCAGCTATTTTTTTCTTATTCACGTGCCCTGTCTATTTTTGGATGTAGGCGGTCTAATTGTCTAAGTCTCTTTTCAATAAATATGTCTATTTTTTGGGAGCTGCAACAATTCTAGAGCTTCCAATCTGGCCCAGTTGCGAATGTATCGAAATCACGACAGTTGGTTTCTTCTTAGCCATTGTTAATCTTCCACTATTCTTTCCACGATGATCTGCAGAAGGCAATACTTTGGCTCACGAATGATGTCCTCAAAGGAATTAATTTTAGGATTTTTTATGGTGTTCAGAACCTCTTTTTGAAAGACCATCTTTTTCATATATTTTAACATTTATTGTGCTGTGTCAGTCATCGGTGTCTGACATTGATTTTTACCAGTGCGTCATGGCATGGACCGGTGACTGACAGTTATTGGTTTGAAGAAATGCTCCACAGTCTCGGTCAGTCACTTGAAAATTGAGTTTTAACATATGATGTCCTTGACAAAATGCACACATTTTTAAAAAGAATCAAATGAATTATTTAAAAAAATGAGATAAATAACAAAGTATCAAGATTTTTTTTAGCTAAAAATTAATATGCCAATGTGGAAGAATAGATAGATTATTTCACATATTTATACATGGTTTTTAGGTTGAAAAAGAATTTAAAAAATAGCTTTAGGAATATTTCTAGGACTAAACGAATGCAGATTTTTGCAAGCTTTGATTAGTCGCTCCGTTTCGTGTCAAGTGATATATTTTGATATTTCGGTTTCATAAAAAATATAAATCGTATGAGTAGCATTACCACACGCTGTATCAGTCACCGGTGACTGACACGATAAATAAGGTTCTATCTTAGTTTTAAAATTAAAATAAACCAAATTTCGTATTTATTTGTCGTAACTTGAGGAATCCCTGTAATTATTATTCATTCATTTAACACGATAAGTAATAATATTTTTTAATCAATCAGATAATAGTATTTGGGACGAAACCAACAGTATTGAGAATAACGGAAAGGCCAATAATAACGGTTGCTCCGGAACTGCTTTAGAAAGCATGGCTGATCGACTCTTGGATTGGTTTGTTGTATTGATGAACGACAACAGCAAGAAACACAGCGTACACTATCAATCCATTAAAGGTTATTATTCTTAAACTGAGTAAAATAATATTTTATTTTAATGCGAATTAATTTTATTTATAATTATTGTTATTATGAAGGATTCCCGTCTGATTGCAAAACTGAAGTTCGTTGGATGTTCGGACATTTGGATCGCGACACCGATTTCAAACTCTCTGTTAAAGATTTGTATTCATTGGGTGAGTAATTTTAATATTTAATTAACCTAGCCGTACCAAGTTTTTGATTTTTCCCGAATAGCTCTTTTAATATAAATCCTATACATCAAAAAAAATTTTATATTTTTCTAAAAAAGCATAAAGAATAAATATTATAAATAATCATTGACGTTTATTGTCCGCAATTGTGAAAAAAAAATTAAAATAATATTTGCTTCTGTTGCCACAGAAGCGATGTTTTTTCTCGCTCACATCGTGTACAAAGTGCAAGTGAAATGTACTAGTGGCACATGCTGCGAGAGCTCGGTCTGCGGCGAGACATTGATTAGTTAAAAAAATCCAAAATAGAGATATTGGTGAAGAATTTATTAATATCTTGACTTGAAATACTAGGGGTCTATTTTCCATTGTAAATAGACCCAGTTCGGACGATGCTGTTGTCTTCGAGCCAGTGTGATGGATCAGTTAAAATAACAGGAATTTTTAATGCTATTTTCAGAACACGATGAGCAAGAACATTGCATGAAACCGTTTTTGAATGGTTGCGATAGCAATCGTGATTCAGTGGTAACCCGAGTCGAATGGTGCCGATGCTTCCAGAAAGCTGATCGACCATGTAATGCCGTGACAAGGCGAGCGGCTAGAAACCACTTCGTTGGTACGTCAGTCGCTAATCTATCGTAATAAATATTAATCGTATTTTATTACATTGCATTTTAATTTGTAGGTGCATATGTGCCGCAGTGTGATTCGCTCGGTTATTATCAGCCGCTGCAATGTCACGCAGCCGTAGGAGTTTGTTGGTGTTCTGATAAACACGGCAATGAACGTCCGGGCACTCGGACTAAAGGAGAACCGCGCTGTCCAGGTAATTATCATCGTTTTAAGACGATAGTTTCAACGATTCTCAACGTTAATAACGTATTATTATTTATCAGATTCGGACGATGGGGTCAGCTTGCCATCAGACGATGAAGACGGCGCCGGAGAGGGGAGCGCCGATCAGCCGTTGGATTTTTAATTCAGTAAACCATCAGACATCTTGAGTACGAATAAACTTTCCATTCAAAGTTTATACGAGAGTGATATAGCGTGACTCGTTTTAAATTAACACTCGAAAATAAAATTAAATATAAATACAAAGACCTCAAAAAATTAAATATAGATTAACTATTTGTATTTTTACAATTTGTATTCACGAAACTCAAAAAATTAGGAACAAAATCGCTTATATTGCACCCTTTCGCAAAAAGATGAACAAAATTCTCAGCTCTATGAACGGAATGAGTGAGATGTTGTGATTTACTCCATCCTTTTCATGCCATTACACCATTGTAATTTTTTTTTGTTTGTTTTTGAACCGTACGATCGATACGATGCTAAGATATTACGACGTTGGAATCAAACGGATCAAAGAATTAATTCATTAGGGAATAGATTATGTGATTGAATTTTTGAAGATTTTTACTAAAACTAATATATATATACGTATATAAATAAATATATATGATGGGTGTATAATTGCATTTCTTAGATTTAATGCCGACGGCCTATGTTATTACGATAAAATGGGTTGTGCGTTAAATGTGTCGTAGGCAATATTTACGGGATAAATTGTGAGTGGTAAAAAAAAATTACTTAGAAGTGATTGTGCTTAAATGAATTAGTTATATTACATTACGGATAAGACAATTTAATCTTATGAACGAACATTCCGCTAGGGATATGAATGTAATTGTTAGTCGGACATAACAGACACTACGTGTACGTTTCAGTTATTTTGCTTGACGCAAACTCTCCGCGCCTATGTAAATATATTTCAAAAACTTTTTTATACACGTGATATTTTACGTCCGGTAAAATATTATTACTTTGCTAATAGTCGGACTCCTGCGAGATATTTCTTTTGATTGCATTTATTATTGCGTAAGGTTTAAAAAAAAATAAAAATAAAAACGTTGCCAGGACGGTTATCTCGTGTTTAGTTAAGTAGAGAGGCTATGTTAACGCTTTTATAGGTATTTAATTTGACGTCTTCTTTTTATGATCACTTGTGAACGTGCGAATAATATATAAATATATATAGTTAGTATTGTAATATATAACGCAAGTGAGAACCACAAAATAATTTATGAAAGAACCAATATTTTTGCCATAACAGACGAGTTATAAACGTTGTTATTTTGTCTACCGAGTACGTGCTTATTTTGACATACACTTAACTTATGATTTATGCAATGCAAATTTTTAACAGTATTAAATACGTAATTTTAACACCAATCTACAATTCGATAAGTTTTTCGCTAGGTTCAGAGGTTGTATAAATCAGCGCCGTTGATATTAGAGCGGCGTATAACTTTGATTTACGAGTGTGTTGGATTTTTAACGGGAGTCAGCTATACCGATCGATTTCATTCGGCGTCGAGACGAAACGGTTTATTAAATATTTGTGACATTGTATAAATCATCGGTTAGGTCTATTTGTAATTGTATTGTCCTCATACGTTGATTTGTCTAAAATACGAGTGCAAAAAATTATACTGCACAATTTACTAGAATAAGAGAATATTTACTTGTTGATATTTACAGCTTCGATTTTCTAAAAATTAGAAGTACTGTTTTATTTTGATTCAAAATTTATTATTCTTATACAAATTAGGTGAATTTTCTCCCGAATCCAGTGTTGATTATCCTTATTCGATGTTTTTAACGTAGAACATTTGATGCTGGCCGTTTTTGTTTATATTTGGTTTTGAATAAATTCGCCATGTATGTTTTTATTATTATTATTATAGTAATTTTATTTAGATATAATTTTTGGATATACGTATACTTTTTTTTAATTAACATTTTGTTTAGTATTTAAGTACTATTGCGTCCCACGGTACATAAATAACACTTATTATGTTTAGCAAGTGTTTTTTATTGGTGTTTTCCCTGAATATTTTAAAAAATATAGAACTGTTACCAAATAGTTTCCAAATAATGGTTTTATTTACCTGGTTATCCTTTTATTTAATTATTCATAAAGTATCAGTCAAGAGATCGTTGTATAGTTACCGTACCTTTCTGTTTGGCTCGACTGATTTCTAGTCTTTTTTTGATATGGTAGGCTGTGGTCTAAAGAACTTAAGAAATTTTGCTATGGATTATTTTTTAATACAAATTAATATAATAACTCAAAACAAGTATCAAGTATCTTTTTAAATCAATTACCTTAAGAGGTGATACCCTTTAGCTGCAGTTGGACATCAATTCTTTGCTCGAATAGGCATCTGTCAATTGTTTCCCGGTTAGTGCTGGGAAATATCAGGAAATGACGTTTTCAAGATCTAAAGAATTTCTAACCTTTAATTATACAATTGAGAACGTAACTCTTTCCAGGCAATCGCCAATTAAAGATCTGTTTGGCTGCCAATTTAGCTTCAATTCACATGTACATGAAGTATGAGCTTCAAGAATGTTGGGCTTTGTCTTGAGATATTCTCATTACATACATAGCACCTTAGTTCAGTAGCGGATTTTCCCCTAGGCGCATTACGCCACCGAGGCCTTATTAATTCAGGGGGCCTCAAAGTTCAGCTCTCAGAATGATTTCGTTTCAATCAATAAATTGGTCTAAGAATTATATAAATTATATGAAAGAATTAATCTTTTTTGCATTTTTTTGATAAACTTACGTGGAGCATAAAGAGTTATAATAATATAGCAAAATATTATGTGAACATTAACGAAATTGCAATTAGAAACAGCTGAGATTTCCTTCATCTGAATAAGTTCCTTCGTTGTCAATACATTGAGTTTGAAAATAAAATCAAGATGGAATTATTTGCCTTAGTGACATAAACATCTGAAAAAACTAGAATAAAGAAGGCATAATATCTCAGTTACATGAGTGATTTCAGATTTGAGGCATTTAGCTGCTGGTTTGAATTTTTTTACTTTCTCTCTGATACTGCCGACTGTGAACGTGTAGTTTTTATCGATGTATAGGTGAATATGTCTTGCTCAAAAACAACCATATTTATATTTTTATTGGTACAGGTTTAAAGAGGTCGAAGATCGCTGGCATATAAGATGAAAAGGAAAAAGACTATGATAATGGACTGCATATATATTAGGAGTCGGCACTCAGTCATAAGGAAAATAAAGTTAAAAAACATTGATAATAAAAAATTCACAGAGATGCTCTAAAAACTATGGGTTACAAAGTTAAAACAAGTATTTTATAACATAAAACAATAATTTATTTAAGTGTTTATACAATCATTTCTAGTTATCAGCTGAAGACAGTCACATTAAATCAGGATTAGCAAATAAATATGTTAACGTCTACGGCGATGGTTGACAGGCTTATTTATCGTCCTTTGGGTATTTGCCGTTGTAGTATGGCAAAAATTGCAGCACGTCGCGCCATTCAGCCACGAAAGTGAAGGTCAGCGCGCCGGCGGCTCCGAACATGCCGAGCGACGGCGTCCAAGCGGCCAATTGCTGCATAAGGCGGGCTCCAACGCGAACCATGATGCTGAGACTAGAGACGGCTAGCTGTCACTTATGCAATTCTAATGTTGGTCTTAGCACCGCTTATCTTGACCATTGTAAATGTTTTTTAGTATTATGCAAAAATTATATACGTAATAAAATTCTAAAGAATTTTATTTAGAAATACTGAGGATTATTATAAGACTGATGAAATGTAAATCTTAATAAAATATACAACATTTGTAAATAAACATTTATAATTTTTCTAACCTGGCTTACAAATAAAATCATTATAATATATTATTAACATTAACGATAATAAAATAATTGTTTTGTAATAAATAGTTGAATTTAATATATTTTTCATAAATATCAATAATAATGAACGGATTGGTATCGTCTGTAGGATATTTGTACTGGCAACACTGTGGCTTCGCTGTCAGTTTTGCCGCATATGACATTTGATGCGCGCTCGTTATGTGGGATTCGAGTTTGTTTCTGTCTACACTGACACCAAAGTTCTATGTGGCGTTAACGGGAACTTCGTCGCTCATTTCCGGCTTGATTCTGATCTTTGAGTGGTGGTACTTCCGCAAGTATGGCACGTCGTTTATCGAGCAGGTGTCACTGGCTCACATCAGCCCGTGGGTGGGCGGCGGCGAAACTGCGGCCGTACCCGAGTGTAAAGTATGGCGCAATCCGCTCAATCTGCTTCGCGGCGCTGAGTACCAGCGCTTCTACTGGGCCACCGATAAGGAGCCTCTCACCTACTACGACATGAACCTGTCTGCGCAGGACCATCAGACTTTCTTTACGTGTGAAGGCGATGCAGGAAAAGCGGAGTACGAGATAATGCAAACAGCATGGCGCGAGCGTAATCCCGTTGTGCGCATCAGATCTGCTCAAAGTGCCGTTGAGCGCTCTGCTGACTGTGCTCCGGCTTACATTTTATTGGCAGAAGAGGAGGCGACCACCGTTCTCGAGTCTGAACGCATATTTCGCCAGGCTTTAAAGGTGGCCGAAGCAAACTATCGAAAATCTCAAAACTTGTTGCATCAAGGGGCACTTATGGAGTCGGTTCATCGTCGTGATACAAACATTCTCATATATATCAAGCGGCGTCTCGCCATGTGCTCTAGAAAACTAGGCAAATTGAAGGAAGCTGCCAAAACCTTCAAGGATCTCACAAAAGAAGTTCCGCCTATTATGAACGTGCTCAATATACATGAAAATTTAATTGAGACGCTCTTAGAGCAGCAGGCGTATGCCGATGTTCAAGCCGTGTTGGCACGTTACGATGACATCAGTTTACCGAAATCCGCCACAATATGCTATACCGCTGCATTATTGAAAGCTCGATTAGTCGCAGATAAATTTTCGCCGGATATAGCTTCCAAGCGAGGATTGTCTCCGGCGGAAATGACGGCAGTCGAGGCAATCCACCGTGCGGTCGAATTCAATCCCCACGTACCCAAATATATTTTAGAAATGAAGCCTCTCATATTACCTCCCGAGCATATTTTAAAACGCGGCGATTCTGAAGCTATTGCATATGCATTCTTTCATCTGGCGCATTGGAAAAATGTAGAAGGGGCTTTAAATTTATTGCATTGCACTTGGGAAGGAACGTTTCGCATGTTGCCTTATCCATTGGAGAGAGGCCATCTGTTTTATCCGTATCCGTCTTGTACAGAGTGTGCTGATCGAGAACTACTGCCCGCTTTTCACGAGCTATCAGTGTATCCGAAGAAGGAATTGCCGTTTTTCATACTGTTTACAGCTGGATTATGCTCTTGCACTGCGTTACTTGCTTTATTGACTCATCAGTATCCAGAATCTATGGGTCAAGTCGCCAAAGCTTTGTTGACTTACATGTCTTTACCGTTTCAGTATTTTATTGAAAAGTTAGAAACGATTCTTCCTTTCAATGTCTTACAACAGTTATCGAAAATATAATCTATTTCATATTACGATTCAATTGATAATCTACAAACATATGCAACAACGTTAACTCATTTTTTTTTTTAATAATATATTTGTTATAAATTGTAAAAATACAATTATGTCTTAACAACGTAGAGGTCATTTGAAATATTGACTTATTCTTTGTTTAACGAGTATTTCAGTGAATCTTTATTTTTTTTTGAGGGGACCAAGATGTTTTATGATTGTAATTTATTTTGTAAACCATATCATTATTATATGCCTTAAACTCAACATTTAATCGTATATTTGTATGAGCTTACTTTTGTATTATTTTTTTATTAACGTTTCGATTTGTCACATTGAGACATTATCTTATATCGCACTGACATTTAAGTCATTTATTTGCGATAATGTATTAATAACATTAACTTGGTTCATTAAATGAGTACAAATTTAGCACGACAATGGTCCAGATGTTCATTTTAAACTTTATGAATGTTCATAATTTATTTAGGCATGCGGTAAACTCTCGATTATCGAGGCTAGTTATGAGATTAAGTCATACGGGCTATTGAAATACACAAATAATCCAAAATGTATAGTAAGTCATTTGTTTTTCGTACGAGTTTACTGCGTTTAGAATAGATTTAGATGCAGAATTGTGCATCAATAATCAATATACTTGTATTTTAACGTTCGTTTTCTTAGAATTTGAGATGAATGACATTCTAAAATAGAACAATTCGATGCAATCGTTCGATAAATTGAACGATACTATCATCAAAATTATTTCCTAGTATACATTTGTTTAAACAAAGTTACGTATCTAGATTTTTTTTGTTAAATGCATAATTTTTATAATACGACAATGTTCAAGCTGTTGATTGTTAATATCGCCTGGCTTTCGATTTCATTAAATAATCGCTTAATAATCCGGTAAGTGTATTTTAAGATTCGTAAAAAAAACCAGTATATGTTCATCGTTTTTAACTAGTGCAGATACAATATCTGTTTCCTTTCTAAAAAAATTTCTAAAGAATAGGTATTAAAAGTGTTTATTTAATAAACGAATAAATTAATTAAGACAGTTTGATCTCAATACCAGTGTTTACTATTCATAAGCGTTCACACTAGTGATATTTTTATCTTGTTTCAATCCAAAAATTATTTCTTGTTTTTTTTTTAATACTTTTAAATAGTAAAAAAAATATTGCTTCAGATATGGAGGTTTTAAGTCATTGATTAATTTAACGTTTAACGGAATACCCTTAAATAAATCAGAATCAAGATGCAATACTACGAGTGAGCCGTAGAACACTGGTTTGTTTGTTAGCGGAGTCGATTAAATGATAAAAATGTTCACTTTAGGTAGGTTTTCACCAAAGTACAAAATAAAATCTCTCTTCAAAGAGATTTCTCTGGACAAGAGGGTTAGAAAATTTTATTGTTATGTAGTTACAGCGATAAATATTTGTACTGAATCTTTTGATCTGTAATACCCTATATAAAGTGTTCGTAATGTTATTAACTTTATTTATTTGTATTTAATTAATTAACTTTAAATATATTTTATGTGTGGATATGTTTGTCTTTTATTTCGTTCTGATTATCGTATTAGAGAGCAATTCTTTATCTCATCCGTCCGCCAACACGTTGCTTCATCTTCTGGTCAGTCTCAATGATGCAGCGTCTCGCTGTATACAGTCCAACCACCTCAGCTTCCTTCGGGAACAGAAAAGCTTGTTGATTATAGGTCTTTCCAGTGGCTGACTGACCATAGTCTGATAACTCTGATAATAGCTGTGACCGAGATATCCTTGTACAGCTGGTACAGCTCCTCGTTGCATCCGACATGCCATTCTTCAATGTCAAATACAGCTCCAAATATCTTTTTCAGAAACCTCCTCTCTAAGATATTCAATTATGGCTCATTTTACTTTGTCCGAGCTTATCATTCAGACCGGTATGTCAGGGTACTGTATAACTAGACCTTGGTCCTTCTTAAGAGGAATATCAACCATAGATCCTTTCGTAGTCCGAAGTAGCACCAGTTTCTTCAGACTTCCACATTGGTTGTATAGAGGATTGGGCCGCAGGTCACGTCGGCGTCCTCTAGTAATGGTATGTGATGCGTGACGGGTGAAATATCTGACTCTATAAGATATAATATGTATCTTTATTGATTGAAAGTTTCAATCTTGATACAGTATGCAGAATTAATGAGGCGGGTTGGTCCATCATTGTTGTACGTGTGTCCGTCGAGTGGCCTTCCAGTCAGGACAGTGAAATGAAATCTTGATGAACCCTCAAAAACGTGTCTCCGGCATGGCTGTGAGATTGGATCTGCTTTGAACCGAAAGTGGACCGATATTTAATCCTTTGGCTGTCGCTACTTTTTGGGGAATATGCTAGAATTGCCCCAATTCTAACATAAAAAATAATATAGTAAAAAAAAATGTTTTTTTTGGATTTTAATAGCTGCGATGGGTGAATCTTCATTAATGAATACGAACGACCGCTAAAAGGGCCATACTTCCCAAAATGACAACACAGCAACACAGACCGTTCAATATGTATCGCATATTTTTATTATTTTACGATGCTGAGCCGTCGTATCGGCAATTGTGGTTAAGGGGCAGTTGTCGATTAAATTGGATCTCAGCAGCCAAAGGGTTATACTTGGTACTGCAGCGTGGCGATGCGCCAAATGTGTCCAGTGCAAACGCTTGTGATAATCGGTCCACAAAACAGCAATTTATGGAGAATCAGCAAGTCAAGATATGTGAATTTCTGGATGTCTTTGAAGCTGTACTCTTAGTTTCTCAGAGGTTCAAGGATTCTTCCTTGGCATATGAGTATGTATTTTGTTTTGGTTTCATTGATCCTCAGTCACATGCTCATTGCCGCTCTCTGCCTACAATGTTATGTTGCCTGCATAGATAAGAAGCTGCAAACGATGATGATTTTGAATAATATAAATGACAGGGCATTATTACACTGTCTTAGACCGAAGTGTGTTTCCAATTCTTCCGAAAACTCAGATTGAACGCACAGTGCATCTGACTATTGCAAGCCTAATCATATTTATCAGCTTTTCAGGGATATTGAGATTTCTCATCACCTTGAATAGTCTAGGCTAGCAAATTAGGTCATATACGGATTTGAAATCGATGAACAGATGGTGCGTGTCAATGTTTAATTCTCGTATCTTTCCAAGATCTCCCTAAGAGAGAATATAGATCAGATCAGTCATTGATTTTCAGGGACAGAATCCGCCCTGATATTCTCCCGTGTATTTCTTTCTCTGTGTACAGTGTTTGATACAGTAATAGCAGCCAACAAAGTACAGTGCACTCTCGATTATCCGGGATAATGCTGGGGACGATGAACACGGATAGTCGAGAAACACGGATAATCCGAATCATCAATTTTATTTTATTTTCGAATATAATATCATATACAACAAAATTGTTAACATTATTTTTTATATTCATTATTTATCAAGAAACACAAACAAATAAGTAAAAATATATTGTTTTATCATATATAGCACAGGCAAAATATAAAAAAAGTATACTTTTATATGTACTCAGTTAAAAAATCTGTTGTTATTTTCATTTGTTTTGAGATTTTTTCTATCGAGCTTCTTATTTTACTTCGAAATATTCTTAAAGCTATTACTTTATTATAGTCAGTTCCCCTTTGTTCTGCGTAATCTAATCTAATAATGTTTCAATACAATTCAATGCCTTTTCATGACTAACGTATCCACTACAAGGTATCTTCTTAAACATAGTATTAATGTCATTCTCTTCCTCTTGAGTAACAAGAGAAACGATATTAGGATCGTCCATGCGTTCAAAGCCTGAATCATTTAAATCATGATTGAGCCACTCCTCTATGTTTTCCATATCCACGTCTTCAAAAAAATTTAATTCCAATAATCCACACATTTCAGATACAAAATTTTCTTCATTCTCTTCCGAACCATTAAATCTGTTTTTATGTCAGGAAGAATCTTTCTCCATGATCGAACGAGTGTTTACGAGAGTTATTAGGTTTTACTTTTGATAAGGTGTGTATCCATGGCGTAATGCCGTCATTTTTTCCAAAATTAATCGAATTATCATCTTCCTCGACAAGAGTTTTCAAGAAGCTTTTAGCGATAAAGAACGTTTCATTGATGATATAACACCTTGGTCCCATGGGTTGAATCAGTGATATAACATTAGGGGCAAAAGAGGCCCGTAATCATAAGTCCATCATTTTGTCTTCAATATGCTTTTATTCGATGAGAAGGAGCATCATCTAATAACAGCACTGCTTTCTGTAGTAACATTTTCTTACTTTTGAAAAATACTCTCAATTCTGATACAAGTTTAGTTTTGAACTAATCTTCAAAGATCTTTCTATCTATAAATTCCCTTTTTCTGACTAATAATCAACAGGAAAATTGATTATTTCTATTCCTGTTTAAATACGCTTGGTTTTTTTTTAGCTTTTCCAATCACCAAAAGTTAAATGTTGAGTTCCAGATGCATTTCACAACACATAACAGTTATTCTTTCTTTAGACGATTTATGTCCGAAGCGGACTTTTCTCATGAAGCTAAGCGTTTTGTTGGAAAGCACTTCCAGTACAAGCAGTTTCATCTGCATTATAAATTTGATCAGATTGCAAATTTTCTTGAAATTAAAACTTACAGGAATTAGGTCAGCAGCTTCAGCATTCGAACTGAGACGTTCTCGATCGTAAGCTGACGAATCGATGTCACTGTTTAATTATCGTCATCAGCCGACGGCGTTGAAACTTTCTTTAATTTCTAGATTCTCGTGAAATGTGTTTGCTGCTTCGATGCACATTTGGCCACTAATTGATATTCCCTCGTTTTTGATTGAACCATATTAGCATGGCTGCATTCAAATCTTCGAATGTCGACGTTTTCATACTCTTTCGTTTCGAAGGACCTGCAGAACTATCACAATCTCTTGCAAACGCCTCTAACTTATTTTTTTGTTTGACTATATCTCGAACAGTTTGAATACCAATTCTATATTCTTGGAAAGTTTGGCGTGGATTCTCCCCTTTCGAATCTCTCAATTAATGTAAGTTTCTGTTTTATCGTGGTACAATTTTCTTTCGTTTTGTTAATCGTTCTTTCTCCATTTTTAGCGGTACAGATATTGTACAGCAAAATATGGTGCATGAATATGAATAAACAAACTTCTGAAAGACATTTGAAGGGACGAATTTAAATTGAACATTAGATTTTTTTGGAACAAGCGAAATCCCAAGAAGCTCACAAATGGGCAATAAATATCGAGAATTAATGGCAGGCGTTTCCTGCGTGTCCCTATACGTATTTCTTTCAAACAGCAGCATATTCAGATCGCGATTCATTAATGCGTCTTATAATCATAATGAAAAAATCAATCAAAATATTTTCGAGCACGATAATCCGCAAACCGGATAATCCATGCACGGATAATCGAGAGTACACTGTATTGATAAAGTAATATGGATCTGACAATGACAAGTGTTATTCAAATTTATTAACCTTTTCCACGCCAGACGTATTGGCCCCTAAGATATTTTAGCACACTTAAACCAAGTTTTTCTATTTAATTTTAAAAAAATAATGTCATTTATTGAATCGGATATCAGATCAAACCCTATAGATCTTACCATAATGTCTATGTCGTCTGCATATGGAAGAAGCTGCGTCGATTGGTTAAAGATAGTGTCTGAAATCTCAGTCTCTGAGTCTCTGATCACCCATGCAAGCAATGAAAAACCAAATTTATTTCCAAATATTTATTAAGCCATAGTATACAATGTGAGCCAATGAACTTTGGCCGAGTCATATTGTTTAGGATACTTTTTATTGATATATACACTTATTTTAATAACACATTACATATTAATACATATGAAAAATCTATACAAAAATCCCAAAGCCATAATTCCAAATACCCCAAAATATATACAATACATATATATATCTACATTCACTAATTATTTATTGCCCATCAAACAAGTTGAGATCACGTCGATCAATTTAATCTAACCGACAGATACATCAATTTGGAATGTAATTAAATATAAAAAAAATGCACATTATCATGTGTTTATTTTAATTTCATATGACTAGGATATAACGAAACTTAAATTTTCATATAAAATTATTAATCCAGGGTTTTTCTAATGTTTCCTTGAATTTTTGGCATACTCGAAGATATTATGTGATAATATTGGTTGTAAATATAAATCTATAAAGTTTGATCAAAAAATCTTTGTAATTTTCAATAAATCCTTATTTATTAATATTAATTTTATTCAAATCAAAGTACCTCCCATTTTTTTTCGAAGCACTTCATGAACTCAATTTTAATTATGGCGTTTAGCTGTTTCAGCGTTTCTATCTTTTCCTCTAAGTAGACAAAATGTCGCCTTTTTATGGTTTTTAGCATATTCGGGAATAGAAAGAAGTCAGAGAGGGCTATGTGCAGTGACAGCCAACAATAAAATAAGGATACAATATTGCTATCAATGTCAAGTTACGCCAGGGACAAGTGAATAGATTTTTTGATCAAACCTTGTACATTTTCAGAAAACATTTTTAGGAAACCCTAGCTTTAATCTAATACAAACAAAGGAATAATATTAGGACTAAAAATATTTTATATCGAATAGCTTTGACGAGTATATGAAAATCAAATACAAAATCAACTCTAATATATAAATTAATATTTAATAACAAATGCCATTATTGAAATTTAATTAAAATGTTACGATGCCATTTCATAAATTATCAGTTCTCTGAATAATATAATATACGTGGAAAGATATGTTAAAATTAATTTAAATAAGGGATGTATTAATATGATTTTCCATATATCTAATAACAATATAAAATCTACATTGCTTATCCCCCTAAAAATGAACAGGCAATATTAAGTAAATAATAATTTGGAATTGACCAATTCATTACACTCAATATATAATTAAAATAAAATTAATATTATCAACACGAATAATAATTCACAATCGACGTAACGTCTCTACATTAAATGCATATATTAAGTCTTCAATTTCTTTCCAATTCCAACGTTTTGTTGTTGTCGATGTTCCCGCTTGGCTCTTCTCTGCTCCTTTATAATATCTAAAGGATCGATATGCTGTTCGTCCCATCCGGATGCGCCTTCTTCGAGCCATTCGCCTAAATCTCTGTCCTAAAAAATAAAATCACATACAATTTAATTTTTTTTTAAAAATAAATTTAATTTAATTTTTTGCATACCATAGCACCATCGGCCGATACCGACAACCGTGACATATCACCATCATTTGTTCTCGATCGGGTACCGGTTTGCCCGACTATGATTCTTTTTTGTTTTATATATTGAGGAGTCATCTCCTGCGAGGATAATATAAAAATTAATATATTAAGAAATCACGTAATACATAAAATAAGCCAGCTATATCACCTGAAACAGATTATCCAGTTCTTCTTTTTCCTTTACATTTTCTATCGGAACCGGTTTAGTTATTTTTTCTCTATACATTTGAATATGATCCTGTATGGTTTGCGGTCGACCCATTGGATCGTCGTTCCATTTATCCCAAGTGTTTAGGTCCTATAGAGTAAATAGTGAGTTATCGACACTATTCATAAAATTAAATGTAAAATTGTTACAACCTGGTCATTTTTATTTGGAATTATGCCGACGTCAGTTAAACACTCGTCACCATCGTTCGAATATGTTTTGCGTCTGGCTCTGAAGCAACAAAGTGCACGTTGTATAGCGCCTAGGATGACAAGGATGACTCCTCTTAATTTATTTAAAATAAACAACATGATTGATCAATGCAAGGTCTAATCCCATCCTGAAAATAATACGTCAATTATACATGCTGATATAATTCCATTATGACATTTGACAGAACCATGATTATTTATTATTAATAATGCCGGAATGATTAGATAGTAATTTAGGATGGTGGGAAATATATAAATTCGTTTATAACTCACGGGATCGATCTCACACGCCGGCAAGTTGTTTTGACAATTCGGTTCGTGAATTGTGGTCCGAAGCTAGAAAAACACGGCCATATCCAAATGAATCGAGAATTATAACATTATTATGTTAAAATTTATATGAAAGGGTCAAATAACAATTGATAATGGTTATAAGATAGTTATTTTATACACTTAAATATATTGATGTATTTATTACATAATATTTGTATATCGGTGTAGTAAAAATAGTATTCTTCGATCTTGGTATTAATATATTTCAAATATAATTTTGGCAATGAGATTGATTATTTATTATTAGCTATTACTCGTTTATTTTTATTGATTTTGCAAAATTTTAATCGAACAACATTTTCATAGACAACAATATTACTGTTTGCTGAGTATTGTTGTCTGTGCAGTAGGTTGGTGTACCCGCATAAGCAAGGCGGGACTTTTGAGGAGCAATGACGGCGTGCTGGGTGTGTGGTTCAGTACGGCGGCCGCAGATGCCGCTGGGCCCCACGACGGAGGTGGCGGCCGAACTGTTGGGGCTGCGCCCGGGGGCCCCGGCCAGCACCCCCGGCTGCTACTCCTGCGTGGCCGCGCTCCTCCAGTTGAAGCGTCTGCAGCGCATCACTCGTCGCCGCCGATCCCGTGTTCGGGACAATCCAGTCCCCCTTCCGTTCGCTTATCACTGTGCCGAAACTCCATCTAAAAAACCAAAACTCCTGGACGCAGATAAGGTAAACGCTGATATGATCGATCCCTACGCAAAAAAATGTGGCAACGATTTTAGTATATTTTACCCCGAGGAAAAACTGTCACGAAAAAAACAAGCTAAAAAAGACAAGATTGACCTCGTTCATTGTTCGCGAGACATTTTTGAGTCGCAAGACGATTTTGTTCATAATAAAGGCCCTACTACACAAGAATCTGACGACGAGGACGAAGAATTCAATCTAACGCCAAATTTTAATATAATATCAAATTTACACAAATAGCGTATGTGTCATAATTTGATATAACGTATTTTTGAAAATGACATTTGGCCGTATAAATTAAAATTTTGACCATAAACAAATGTACGAGTTTAATATACATACGTCGCACCATTATATTTATAGTTAGGAAACATTAACAATAAAAATATTAAAATAACATTATTTAGAAATGATAAATATTTATTTGTGTATATTATTTTACGAAAATAAAATTTGAATTCACAGATTCAAATACATTTTTTTATACAAATTATTTATATATGCTATAAATAATCAATTATAACTTTGTATCGGTATAGATATCGTTTTTCAGTAGCCAATGTATAAATTATATGAAAAACGTTACCCTCCAATATTGTAATATTATAAATATTATTAAATTGAAGGTAATTAAAACCCAAAAATAAAACCTAACTTGCAAATATAAAATACAACGTTTTTATTCTGAAAGATGTTATTTTTGTTGCTAATTTATGACCTTAATTAAATATATAACGATATTTACCAGCGAATCGACCCGCCTGTGCGTGGAATTAATCTATATTGGCTCATAACATTAAAGTGATAATATATTTTATTTTCGTATATTAAAATTTGTTAATGGAATGAACATCAACATACATATATTAACACTCGGGCGACCGGTCCCGCGCCCGCGCGGAAATTTTCGTAAGCGGTAAACAACCGCTCCCGCGTTCGCGCGGGTTTACGTCGCGTGCGTTAGATAGACGACACTTGAGGATATCTTTTTTAATTTACGACATATTACTGTCTGGCTAATCGGTTCTACATGTCTTTTATCCTAATTCGAAATTTATAGGCCCAAAATCGTCCTTTGAAATAGAATATATTTGTCAGTTCTAAAAGTGGGATACACATGGACTGTAGCGACCCATTTTTCTTGTTTATCAGCTCGGCAATAAAGTTTCATTTTGTTTACTCTGGGTTCAAATGTTTTAAAATAGGATAATAAAACGAAATTTCGCAAAAAAAGATGAATGCATTCTCTCAACGGATTGGAATCGAATGCGCATTGTATAATGTTTTGAAAGATTTATTACTGAACCTCTATGACATGAATCATAAAACCGAAATGTTTCCCTCTAGATATAGATAGATGGTAGTCTACTTTCTCGAAATTTTAATTGTATTTTTTAACCAATTAGCGAAGTCTTGACACAGTCAATATAATGTTGACCATCCCCATGACTTGTATAAGAATTGTATTTTAGTTTGAAAATATCGGTCGAATAGAATGCATCCTATATTCTATTTCTACGTAAAATCGTTTTACATACATATGTACGTGCTATTTGTGGAAAAATACTTTTTTAAATTTGTCGTAAACCACTGACGATTGGTAAGTACCTATCTGGACCCTAATTCGCGGAAGTCTAGTGACTCTCAATAAATATTTTTTTATTTTTTTAGTCGATGACTGTGTAATATGAGAATGTAACAGAAATAATTAAACAGATCCATAGTTTGAGAATCTGCTGATACGATAAACATACAATAATGTGTAAAATGTTCCCAGATAACATTTCGAAAGAATTTGACATTGTTTTGTGAAGTTTTATGAATGCTAAAATATATTTGTTTCGATTTTATATAAAAATAAAAAAAATAAATCATGTTTTCCAGCTTTGAGTAATTTTATTTTTTACCCAATTATTTTAATTTGCGTATAGTATATATACTATAATAGCTGCACAATACATTTTAATTTATCCACCTGCCCTAACTGAGTAAAAAGTTATAAGCATAATTCTCAATGCCGTGCGAAATAACAAAATCACGAAAAATGTGCGGTATCCACGCGTATATATGACGCGCAAGGCCCGGTCGCCTGAGTGTTAAGGATCCAAATTAAAAATATAAAAAAAAACATAATTTTGATTATGCTACGCACTTAGACGCCGCACTTTTTTATAATGGCAACACCAAATATCAATACTTCGTTTGGCGCTCTTTATTTATGATCTAAATATATCTGAAGTTTTAGAAAAAACATAAGATATCGTTACAATTTTTTATTAGATATATTTTTAAATAATACGAGAGTTCGCGTATAACTGTTTAAATTAGGAAAAAATATTACATTTCAAAAGGATTGATTAAAAAAATTGCTGATTTTAAAATTTCGTGTGTTGCAACTTATCCTTCGGGGAAGACACGAAGCGTCTTCTTCTTTTTTGACATTTTTGTTTTGTTAGTACATATATTTGTCCCTATCGTATATTGACATTTTTAAATGTAGAAAAAAAATGGAAAATGTATTTTTGGCTAATAACAATAAACTTATGATGCTCCATCTTTCATACTCTTCCGACGTGGAGTCACCAGACGTTTTCCTATTCCCGAAGATGAAAAAAAAATCGAAAGGACGGCGTTTTGGGACGGTATTTTTAATAAAATAAATATTAATAAAAAATGCGACAACCAATTTAAAAATGTTCCCTTTATATAAATTAATTTCCTCAATATTACACCTCTGAAACTTATTACGTTTAACTGAATCTCGTGTTAAAATCGGTATAAATAAATAAAGCGTTGTTTGCCCGTTTTCTTTTTCACGTTTCGGAATGTGAATTTTAATTAAAATTATCGCGAAAGTGAAGTTTGCTTTGCAGAAAATTAAAGGAAACAGAATGATGTGCATAATAAAGTAAATAAGGGTTGTCGGTCGCGGGAGGAGCTCAGTGGTGGCCGGAGCTCGCCGGGGAGCTGACGTGCCAGCCCTGCGCATCCGCGATCGAATCCCATCGCGAAAACTTCGATAAACTTTTCTGAAACATCGAAAGCTTGAAAATGAAAAACCACCCATCTAGCTCGAAATCAATCGACGAATCATTGTCATAGCAGGAAAGATCAATTAAAAATTACCCCAATGTCGTGAAAATCGATGTTGTTCGCCGAGTGACGATGACTGTGACTGAGACGAGCGCCACCAGAAGTCTGACGCTGAACGGGTTGACGGTGACAGCTCGTATACCGACGCAAGGTACCATCTCCTCGAGCACGTCGACTCCGGAAAATCTTTCAGAGAGTGACTTCTATCACGAACTCGAGATATATCACAAGTTATTAAAGGGAGACTGTGAAAATGGATCGCCCAAAATGTTGTCCAAGTGCACACGTGTTTCTGAAGGCGAAGGGGAGGACGGGAAAGACGAAAATGGCACTGCGAAAGCGGAGGATGACAAAGAATCGACACGTGGCCACGAGCGAGCCAGTCGGAAGCAGAAGAAGCACGTCTCCAGGTCCTACAGCACCGAGAGAACCAACAAATCTGCAAAGAAAAAAGGTAGGATAAACTTCACTCAATATATATAGTGGTTTTTTATATGAAATAAATACAGTTTGTTTAGCTTTTTTATTGATTTAATCAAATATATAGTCTCAATCGGTTATTATAATATTCTTCCACCATTTTATCAACTTATTAATGACACTAGAGTAAAAATTCCGTTGATTTTAATGTAAAAAGTGCATTAAGGGGTGTTTTTATCAGCTCGATTGCATATTTTTTTACCATTAATTCCAAAGATCTGAATAAATAACGAGAAAGGAGCAAAAGATCTAGAGAATATGGTGGGTATCTGATAACATCTCAATTCAATTAATTTAGTCTATGTTGGGTCATCATCGCCTCATGTTGTCAAGCTTTCTTGTGATGAAACACTACCCTCTTTTCTGTTCACCAATTCTAGTCTATATTTTTCAAGTGTTTAATTTTGTTAATTGTTTTGAAAATATCATTCCGCTGTAATTGTAAGATTACATTCTATGAGTTCTAAATACAAAATACCTTTGTAATAACCAAACACAAAACTTTACTCTTATTATGTGGATTTCGGTTGTTGTTAATTTCCTGATCTTGTCCTTTCTGTGTCACATTATTGTACATTACCCATTTCTCTTATCCTGTCACTAATCGATGCAAAAGAGGATCGTGCTTTTGTCTCGCACTCGAAACAACACGTTGAAACACGGTTCAATTGATGAGGAATCCGAACATCGTCCCGCTAAACCATCCCTTTACGATTAAAATATATCAATACGGTTGATTGCCTGACTCTCACCTTCACGACGATCTCCGTGATGTTTGACGTGAACCGGTGTTTATTAATTTGTCTTCATCAGACAATAAAAGTTGCTCAGTCCATGGGTCCATACCTTAGTGTCAGTCCAATTTTAAAGGCATATTCTCTATTATCTTAGGTGCACTTTATCATAAAATTTTGGGGTTTTTGACTAAAAGAAATTTTCAATACACCGATTGATTTCTAAAAAATACGGCTCTTACGTTAACACACGTTTTTACACACCATAATATCGATTTTTTAAGCGTAGCAACGGTTTGTTTTGTTGCCATCCCTTTCCAACATATTCCGTCTCGGTCACACAACGATCAGGCCAAGCGACCTCCTTACCGCCGATGTTCTCCTAGTAACTTATCTGAAAAAAATCAAAGATGGCCGCCGTGTTTTGTGTTGTGGGCGTACCCTTTTAACATGTTACGTCACGATATTGTCCTCCAATCAAATTGTGTAAAAGAAATCAATAAGTGTCGTCGTTTTCATTGGTGCTGTGCCCTTCTAACATATTGCGTATTTTGTTCATCTTTTAAAAATTTTAGCTTTCGATATTGCCTGATTTTAATTCCA
Source organism: Philopotamus ludificatus (assembly GCA_022495035.1). Lineage (NCBI taxonomy): Eukaryota > Metazoa > Arthropoda > Insecta > Trichoptera > Philopotamidae > Philopotamus > Philopotamus ludificatus. Next base: position 65,150 of record JAGXCT010037236.1, on the reverse strand, counting down.
AAAGCATCACATGATGAATATACAATTCTTGACTCGGCATTTTAAGGATTAGAAACAATACTTTAATAAAATGTGTACCACGCAAAACAGATTTTAAAACGACTAACATAACTTGTATGTCCAGTTAACGAATAGTAAGGAAGTTATTTATGACTCGAACTAAAATAAGTGGATGAGAATAATACGAAGCATCAATATAGATTTAAATACATAAATTGTTGTCCATAGTATACTATTGGGTTGTTCGGAAAGTAATTTCGTTTTTTCCCAACAGAGGACTTAATTATA
>JAGXCT010037236.1:0-63867 GCA_022495035.1 Philopotamus ludificatus | reverse complement strand
TTCAATAAAATATTTATTCACTATAAGAAAATCGTCTTTCATTTTCATAAAAAAACGAAATTAATTTCCGAACAATTTGTTATACATATATATTAGGTAGGGGTTGATAATTTAAATAATTATTGTTATAATGAGAGTTTTGTAATAGATCATCAGGGGTCTGGTGTATTGAGAGATGCGTCCTCTAGAGGTTTATAAGGGACAATGCCGCTGTCAAGTGGAGCCTTCGTTCTTTGCAACCCAACGATAAGTTCTTTCATTGGCCGGTATTTAATTAGCGCCACTCTTATTTCGATCTGATTAGGATTGAATAGGGATCCTGAAAATGAAACGGGTCCCAATACTGACCGATACTTAATTAACCTCCCGGGAACGCCGACGACTGATGTACATAATTAAGATTCACCATAAATTTATGGTCGCGAATTTATTTTTCCGAACGGATAATGATCTCGTCTGTGGGCCGAAATGAAAAAAAAGAATAAAATGTCGGATAAGTCGCATTTTCCGGGGGATTACGAACGGACGCCTGCAAAACTTTATATATTTATTTATAAAACAGGGCTCGGCTCAAATTTATGACGCCAGTTTTGCTAGAAATTCAAGCCATTTAACCCAAGAAATGTTTCTAGCTTCTCATATATAATTGTCAACGGCAAATTTTGGATGTAGCCATACAGAGGCGTATACACATACGTACGGTGTTTGCGTGCGTGGCAACAGTATGTGAAATTTCATATTGCTTCCATATACAATGCTAGGTGAATATACGTACGGTTGGAACACTGAATCATGTACACATATTTACTATGTACGTACATGCATAAGAAACATGCGTATGTTTTGCTAAATGCATAATTTACACGAGCATAGAGTTTAGAGAAAGGGTTATCATTTATTATATATAAAATAAAATTATAGGATTATGGGACGAAAGTGAAGGAGAAGAAATTATATAGTCATAGGACTGACTTTTGTTTACACTTTTTTTAGAGTACGTCCACTAATGGGGATTCGAATGTAAGGATATAATAACTCTTAAGAAAATTCGAATTGAGATTACAAAATTAATAATCTCTTATTGAGATATATAAAAAGATTGCAACATAATTCACATCTACATATTATTTATGCAAACTTCCTTGAAAAAAAATATTATTATTTATGTCAATTAAGTCATTTCAAATTTGTTATTATAACAACGAATAGTTTAGATTTTACGTGCTTTTGATTATCCGTGTGGCCCCTTCCCCCTATTAGCTTGGATACTCGGGAATATATTTGCTATACTACGTCTTAAAAATTGGGTAATACTCCATACAATAAGAGCATGGTTCCACAGCTTAGGATTTATGAGATGTTCCAGAGTTTTTATTTAAGATCTATTTTAGACCCTAAGCATTTCAAGATAAGAATTTGAAGAATTCATCAATATTTTGGCTTAAAATACTAAAAAATGGATTATTCTGAGAATAAAAATAGTTATTCATGGTATGCTTTCATAATTTGGTCGACATTTTGAATTTTTTACTAATCAAAATGACACGTAAGTGACGCGCGAACTCGCCGCCTCAGAGCTCTCGCCGCACGTGTCAATAGTACGGTTTCACTCGCACTTGCATATCATACCGGACGTGAGCGAGAAAAAACATCGTGCCCGTGGGTACAGAAGCGAATATTGTTGTTTATATTGTTTTTCACAATTGTGGACAATAAAAGTCAATAATTATTAATAATAATTTATTCTTTAGACTTTTTTAGACAAATACAAAACGTTTGTACCATGTAGGATTTATATTAAAAGAGTTATTCAAGAAAATAAGGTATTATCGGCACGGCTAGATTAAGAAAGCGAAAGCCTTTCGGGACAGGAAGCAGCGCACTTTCTTAGTGCACAGCTGTCTGTCACAGAGATTAAATAATATGCAGATCTGTAATCCCCGGGTCGGGTCGGCCGACTCCCCCTCAGTTAGTCATCAATAAAGATGCTGAAGTCTCCTGATTTGCGTCTATTCGAACTCAGAATTCTGCATTTTGCATCTCAAATCCCTGCTATAAAGGATACACGATATATCCTTTCTTTTTTGCCAAGCACAAAATGCGTCTTCAGGCTATATTTCTTATATCAAGATACCCCAAAGAGCGTAAAATCCAATTATTATAAGACATGCGGTGAAGAGTCTAACTTCTTCTAAGAGTTATTTTATAACTGAAACGTTTCAGCGTTTAGCAACCCATTATATTCTTAAATATGTTATTGGATGTAAATCTGTTTTAATATATTCTTTTATTCATGCCTTCTACTATCATATCTTCATCCTGAAGAATATTCTGATATATATCATACAGTTTTTCGATCATATCTAATGTCATACAGATAATATCATCATTATTTAAGCTGATATAATGATGGTTTTAGCTAAAAACGATGATGTTTGAGGCAAACCATAATTTTTATTAAAATGATAAAAATAGGCCAATGTTTTATAAATAATATTAAAAAATATTTTTGATGAGAAATAAGTATTGTATTTAATCTGGCCACATATGTATATATATGTAGATATGTACTCGGAGAAATAATGGTGTGTGTAGAAGCTACCTAAGGAATATGTTTATCCAACTTTAGTCTGGAAGTCAAATTAGCAGCCTTCCGTTCTCTTACAAAGATGAATGCACAGCTCATTTACCATCCTTTCTAAGGCTATTTAATAAACAATAGTATTTATTGCTAATTAAATGCGACCGGGGTTAAACATCACAACGATGAGATGACGGTTTTATTATTTAAATTGAACTCAATGTCAACGGTGTTGCGAAATCCATCCTAATATATTAATATGAGTGTCTGAAAATGCAAACATTGCATCTCGAATATCACGGGTGCTTATGCCGCGAGACGATATAAATTTGAATTAGAAGCGGCGGCAATCCTGAAACATTTGACGTTGCAGAAAAAAATAAAATTAAAATGCAAATTTCGCCGAAATTTAGTGGGTGTTGCCGGGTCAATTTGTGCACGGTCCCGCTTTATTATTGAAGGTTGCTGGTGTCAAAAGCAAGTGGTCCTTATTTTCGGCCGCGATAAGGTCTGAAAGCGCTCGAGGTCCAAAGGTGACCCACCCCAACCCACCGTGTTTGTTCGGGGCAAAAAAAGATAACGGAAAGAATTTTCTACATCCAATTTATCTGATGATACACTTGTAACGACATTTTCTTTATTACTGTCTGGGGGAGTGGCGTGTCCCTGAATTGTTTCAAATTTAACTTTATTTTTTTGCACATACATACGTTTATTTATATGGTGTGAATTTGATTTCAGTATCATTATTCATAAATTCGCTCAGAAAAAATAAATAACATAAATTTCGTAGAATTAAAATGGATTCCACTCTGTATCAGATATATCATACACTTATGCCAACACATTTTTGAATCTTGGGAACACTTTCATCTTCAGTTATAATAAGAAGTTACAAAAAACCATGTTCGGTGAATATGGAGGCAGATGTATCATAATTGTCTTATTTTTGATAAAAAAAACGCGCATAGAGAGTGAAGTGTGAGCAGGTACATCAAGCATGTCAAACACGAGATAAATAAACTAGGTTTAGGTTAATATAGGTCGCATAAAAAACTTAAGTAGTATTTAAAAAATATGAATAACGATAATATTAACGTTTTCTTCCTGGCACTTTACAACTATTCTTTGCTTCTATGTTTCTTACTTCAGGAGAATTCGCACTGAATACTTTCAGTAATGCGCGGTGTTTTTTCTCGTTCGCATCCGGTACGATATGCCGAGTGCAAATGAAACCATACAGCAGACGGCGAGAAACTATTACTCTCATTATGTATATTTTTTTACAAATTTATTAAAAGAGTTTTCAATGGGAAAATGGATAAGAAGCATCTATAGGGTTTCATCTGATATCCGATTAAAAAAGACATTATTTTGTTTAAATTAAATAAAAAATGTTGGTTCGAGTTGTTTGCTAAAACATTAGTTACGCCAATACGTCTGACCCACTGAGTGGAAAAGGTTAAAAAAAACAAAATTTCGACCGAATTATGTAGCATATCAAGAATAACTATTTTTATTCTTAGAATAATCCATTTTTTAATAAATATTTGTAAAATTTAGGTTATCCCATTTTACTAAATTTTTCCTTCAAGCTGAATCACAAAATATCTCATTTATCGCATTTGATTAGGTACTGATTCTATATTTATTGAATAAATCGAAGAAAACAAAAGCAAGCTCGTTTTTTAATTATTTATTTACAATCTTGTTTCAAATTCATTTCTACGGCTTAAAACTGCAATTTTTTTATGCAATGCACTTTCACCTAAAATTGATTTGTTCACGTTGCATGTGAAAAAGTTCCTCAAATCTTCATTTTTCAACTGGTTTTTTTTTACAGTACTAGCTTATATTTGAATGCTTTAACTTGGTCAGAAATTTGGAAAAGTGTTTTGTTATATCAAGAATGAAGTGAAAATTGTGCAAAAACGGGAATGTTTCCTAATTTTTACTTATCAGTCTCAGAATTGTTTAAGAATCTTGGAGCAGAATAGTCAACGTATCTTGATTTAGTATGACAGACTGGATGTTTAATTCACTTAAGATAACCTATGTATTTAATGAAATCATATTGGCAAGGCCTGGACCGCACAAATAATCTTTAAGGGCCTCGAGTTTTACTTGCTTGAAGTACGTTATCATGTTGCAATGGCCATGAGTTTCGCAACAAATCTTGGCCTTTTCTTTGGATTACTTCACACAGATGACATAGAATTTACTGTATGGCCTGGTGACAATAGCTGTTGGTACACTATGCCGTTGAAATTGTGAACAAAAACCTTTACATTCCATATATCGACGAGCTTTTCTTTTGGTCTTGATGCTTCAGGAAGCTTCTGGAGTGATTATACCTAAGTTTTGATGTTATATTCATATACATCCATGTTTAATTACCAGTTTTTACCATTTGAGCAGTTCTAAATCGTTATTGACTTCTTTTAGCAGCTCTTGAACAATATTTTGTAATCGAAATTCAACAATTTAAGCACAAAATTAGCTGGAATGAGCCAAATGATTAGCCAGCGATTGCCAATAATTCAAATTATATATTTTTCCTGGTAACATTTTTTTTCCATCTTTCTAGTAATTTTAATTTTCCATTTGCATAAAAATCTTTTCATGCGGATGAAAAATAGACATCGTGACGAGTTTTCAGTTCGTTGATATTCCTAAAACTTTTACTGAATAAAATGTGCCGGACTGAACTAAATAAATGGTAATCCAATGGAGCAAGTTCGAGTGAATATGATGTATGAATAATTACATTCCATTCGTATTTTATTCATTTATCCCGAGTACTTTTAGCTATACGAAGTCTCGCATTATCGTTTTAAAAAAAATATGTCTCATTCTATCAGAAAAATAATCTTATACTGTGTCGTTATTAATTTTGTAATTAATAATTCCTTTATGATCCCATCATGTAGACCAAAGGACCTTTTTGATCATTAGTTTCAGTTTCGACGTTGCCAATGGTTCCTTCCCATTAGAAATGCACTGTTATTGTGACATTGGTTCAACTAGATAGCATTTTTAATGCAAATGCCTTTCTATAGAGTCGAGATAAGGACAAGATATAGAAGATTAGGCATACATACAAAATTAGTCTTTTTTAATTATTTTGTAAATAAAACGAGATCAATACAACAAAAGAGCATTAATTAATATTATATTATACCAAATATGTAATTTTATCTAAAAAAATTAGCGTTTTGTAGAAAATGGCAATCTAGAAACAAGCATTATAGAAAGGACCGTTCCACAGTATGCTTTATAGCAGAGAGCGCTATAGGAGGGTTGACTGTAATTAAATTATGTTTTATTTGAATATGCTTATACGGTAAACACTTCTAAAATGCTCTCTGCTATACCATGATTTTCTATGAGTTAGAAAATGCTTTAATTTTTCTAGGGTCATATAATTATGTATAAATTAGGGTCAATTCAAAAGTTGCATTGACATTAATCAAGGTCATTTATAATATGCGAATGAAAAATCATCGATGTATTTATTTCGTTCAATTTACAAAATAAAATTAAAAATCCCTTCTACTAAATTTTGTATGAGTTCCTTGGCTTATATAACGCGGGTTTCTATAACGTATTCCCGATTGCTTTGTTATAGGAGGGCGGTTAGTTAATCTGGTAGTGTAAATAAATCTTAAGAATAAATATTATAAATACTCATTGTCCTTCATTGTCTGCAATTGCAAAAAAATAATAATATTCGACGGTGCTAGCACGCGCGTGATGTTTTTATCACTCGCATCCGGTACGATGCACCGAGTGCGAATGACACGTGCTGCGAGAGCCCAGTCTGCGGTAAGACATCGCCGAGAATGGTGTAATTTACGGGTTATATCGATTAGTTTAAAAATCAAAAATATCGACCAAGTTACGAGGCATATTATGAACAACTATTTTTATTCATAAAATAATCCATTTTTTTAAAAAAATGTCAAGAAATGCTAGGGATATCTGAGAGATAACTTTAAAAGCTAAAACTAGCTACAATTATAACTTTTTTTTACTTGAATATGTCATTATATATATTTTTCTTTAATTTTCCGACAATCTATAGTTTTTCCGTGCTTCTTCTTCTTGCCATTAGATGCCAGAAAATTATTTAACATTAAAAATGCTTCTTTAACATTAAAAAAACTTCTTATCCTTTTACAATATGTCGAAGAAATGTTGAATTTTCATGTAAATGTATTTATTCTTGATACCTTCGAGCCCGTACTGATTTGCTTTCATCATTTAATTAATGCGGTATCTACTTTATTTGTATATGTCTGGCCAATTATTTTTAAATGTTCTTGCACTCTAGACCAAAATAGTATCCGAATATAAATGCTATTTGTTGAATAGATTTGTTCAAATATACTTTTATTTTCCTTTGTAATATCTCATTTTTCACTTTTATTATCCTTTTACTTCGAGGTTTATTTTTTAAATCAAAATTTCTCGACAAACACAGCTGATCATTTAATATTAGCATAGAAAATATTTATTGTATGAATTTTCTGGCACATATTTTATACATTGTCATCAATCGCAGTGACTTGCCGTACCGGAGCGTAGATTCGCCGACATAGAATCGCAATAAGGCACAAATTTCAAATTAAAATTAATAACAAATGACTGAACTTGCTATGCACGTAGTCTCTACTACATATTTCGAGATTTTTTTTACTCAACCGTCGGAAAATTATTCCAGTTAAGTAAACAACTACTTTCCATTTACAAACAAAGCATATTTTATAATAGAATTTCATGTTTATGTTAGCGAGCGACGTACTCGAATCGGAATTGTATATCAGTAATAAATAATTCTGGCATAAAAAGCGTCAACAGCAAAAAAAATCTTCATACTAATTTGTGCGATTTTCCGAAAGCTCCAGAACGTTGTACATTACTTCGCCTTAATGTTGTTTTGTTAAAGGAAAGCGTTGCGCTCGAGCAAAACTTCCACAGCTGTTTATATATACGTATATATGATATCGTCAGTATCTGAAACTGATCTCTTAATATATACAAATCTGATGTTGCCAATACATATTTTTCATCTGATAAATATTATTTAAATAATATATTTTTTATTTCTGCTCTGGTGTCGGTATTGACATAATTAAAATACTCGAGCGATTTCCGAACAAGTGTCGTCAATGTCGCCAATAAAGTTGAACAAACGAAGGTCCATTTTTCTGTAAGGGTTGTTGCTCGCGACAGCTGCCCGCCGGCTTTGTCCTTCCTGTAGATAATTGAAATTCCTCTGCACGCAACCCTCCGCCTCCTCCCGCTTCCATTCCGCCACCACCGTCGCATTTCTTCCGGCGAGCCACCTCCTCCTTGTTTAAAATAGCACTGGCTTTATATAACCAGGTCATGGGAGTAGATCGTGCAGAAATCAAACCATATCATTCTATAAACAATGCGGAAATGCCGTTAGAACGCCGTATATGTCAATCATGGTGTTTTATTCATGAAAGGAATTTTACCATCTCTACCAACCATTCCATTATTTAATGTCTTCTGACTTTGACAAGCCAATATAAATCGATATTCATATTTAAAATTAAGCTGATTGATTTACTAAACAATACTGAAATTAAATATTTATTCCAACGATTAAACAAATAAAAATTCAACGAAGAATTCAACTTTCTTTATATATATAAAACTTGAGGTATTTGAATATGCATTTTCATACAAGATTGTTTAATTTTTAAGTAAAATATCTCTGTGAATATTTTCAATACTTAAGCTTCAGTACATTGCTGTAAAAAACGACCGTTAGTATTTCCACATTGGCGCATGAAATTCTCACAAAACTGGTCCGAAGTAGTTTATTGGATTTTCACTTTTAATGAAAAAGTGAAGACAGTGGGACATTCGTAGTTCAAAACTCAGCTTAAAACATTATTAATGAAGAAATGCGAAAGCTTGTTAACAGTTTGTATCGCAAATTTCGTAATTTTAAATTAAAATAAATTCTATAGTTTAAAGTTATTTTTTTCGCGAAATGTGAGCGAGAAATTTCGTGAAAATATTTTTTTTAAACATTTATTGTGGTAAATTATTCTTTATTAAATTGTTTTTTTTTACGAACATAGTTTTTAAAATACGTCTATCATAATTGTTTCGCTTGAATCGCTTTTTCGACCCAATTTTCCGTATCACTATTATTTTAAAAATATTTTTTCGTGTCTAAAAATTATTTTTACATTAATTAAATATGAAAAAAAAATATATAAATTCCTGAAATCAATACCGCCGTCTGTATATTGAAAAAAATATACTTCAAATTATATTAAAGTGACATGCGTACATATAATATATTAAATAAACGCGTCTCTATTTGATAGTCTCTCTGCATATTAACTGTAGAGAAAATTTCTCTGGAAAATTTGCGCATAATTCATACGAAATGTACATATGCAAGAAGCACGTTATAAATATAAGATGCAAAGGGAATAAAATATATTATGTATTGCAATAAAAATAATTTATTTACGCACATGCTCACATATGAATATTATTCCTCTGGTATAAGTGAAAATCGAAGATATTCAACACGTCCACTGACTGATATTGACGTTTAATAACAAAAGAATATTATTTATTCAAACGTTTTCACCGTTGTCTTTTTGTAATGCATTTATTTTTTATTTTATAATCGATACAGTCGTTATCATTCGCTCTTGTGAATTGGGTTCATTTTGTGGGAAATATTGTGAAAGCTGCTGAAAAATCCGTGAGTAATGTTTATCTTTCATTATTCATCATTTCTTTATGTCTATATAACTATAAAAAGTACTCTTTGTAAAACTAAATTGAAGGATCTTATTATAACATTGAGATATATTTGAATAGAAATACGTTTTATTAAATAATAATATCTCATTTTAGTAAAATTCAATGATTATATGATTAATTTAAAATATTATTTAAACGAATTATACGTCGTTAAATTATATATTGTCTATTTGGATAAATGGGCAAATTAATTAAATTGTAAATGAGAACTGATAATGGCACAGCGTGCAGCATGCAGCGCAGACTGGTGCATTTGCATCCTGTTTATCTTATTACGGTACGATAATGTCACGTTCCACATAGCTAGAACAACAATTGTTGCACGCTACTTGTACAAGACTCTCGAGAGTAATTGAAAGTCCCAAACTAACTTGCCAGAATTTACCACTGTATTTCATGATATTATATACTATATAATTTATTACGACGAGGCCAAAATCTGCAATCGATCTGTACCAGGAATTGTGTATTTAGATGATCAATACATAATTTCGAATAATGTATTTTTTTATTATTTTTTTTTCACATTTGTAGTATTTATCTCAGTAGCTTAATTTATATGCTGGGTCGTTAGCAATGTATTGGATTTTAAATTAAGTGTCTAAGCTACTGGTTGTACTAGGAAACGAGTGCTTGGGATCACGTAGAGGTATTGTGTGGTTTGCTGTCATTATGTGGGGGACGTGGACAAACTTAGGGATACGGAATTAGAAGCAAACATTTTATTCAGGAATTAATCTAACCACAGAGACCACTACTATAATTCATACGGGCAAAAGAATCCGAACCAAAGTTTTATTTTTTAATATAATAATTATGGAAAAAAAGAATGGCGCATAGACAAAAATGATATTTTTGTTAATGATAGAGGTGGATTGAAAAATTATCTTATTGTATTGATCATAGATTTGGATTCTAAAAAATCGTGGAAGCCTTTTTTCATTCTTCTAAAGTGCGATTATTCTTCAGCTTAAAAGTGCATGGACCCTCAGGGGTGCATATCAAGGAGAAATGGGGGTTCACATGACCTAAGCACGTTTATGGTTGGATTACGCACAAACGAAGTCAGCTCCAAAAAACCCATTCGAAGTTATTATCATCATAGACGCAACAGCTCTATGTCAGAGTCCTGGTTTCATTCAACACTCTTCTTCATTTTATCCGGTCTGCCGCTAAGTCGCTCTATCCTCTGGTAAGTGTTCAGTGTTCCTCTGTACACAGTTAAACCACCTCAGCCTTGGTCTTCCTTTCCTCCTGGGACAGAAAGGCTTGTTAATCATAAGTTTTTTCGACGGGTGACTATCCCACATCCCTGACACGTGACCGGTCATTGGAGTCTGACCACTCTGACGACAGCTGTGATCGGTAAATACTTGTATAGTCGGTACAGCTCTTCGTTGTTCAAAGGATACGGCATTCCTCGCCGTGGAATACGGCTCCGAATATTCGTCTCAGAATTCTGCTCCTCAGGATATCCATCCGTTGATCATCTTGTTTTGTCAAAGCCCAATATTCATATCCGTATATCAGGACAGGCCTGATGAGGGAAATGTAGTGTTTTACTTTAGGTTACTTTCTCGTACTTCCGAATTGGTTTCATTGTTCTTTATAATAAGTAAACCGAGATATGTTAATCTCTGAATGGCCTCAAAGTTGTACTCTTCGATTCTCAGGGGTTCAAGGACTCGTCCTTGGCATTTGGGCATGTATTTTGTCTGGGTCTCGTTGATCCTCAGTCCCATGCCAATTGCCGCTCTCATTATTCGCTGGTATGTATTCCTGAGAGCCGTCCAAGATCTGGCCATAAAATCATAGTAAAAAACTCACCGATTTATGTCCTAGTGTCAGCTCCAAAAAACATATTTGAGATTAATACGCTTTAAAAAACAATTTTAGACAAGCAAGGGAGGACAGACAGGGAGTTCACTGGAAAAAAGGACGCCACGGGCTCCATTGTGAATGGTTATTTTTGGAACATATGATCTAAATAAGTGATATTCTTAATTCTAAGTTGGGCGTTGTCGCGTTGCAATAAAATTAAATCTCAATTAAAAAAAATCGAGTCTCTCGAGTTTTTATTGCTGCATTCAAATTGTCGAGTTGGACACAGGATACTTCACACGTAATTGTTTTACAAGTGATAAATTATGCCGTTTGTATCCCGCCATACATTCAAAATCACTTTTTTTAAGTTAAACCTGCTCGAGGGGTTGGTTTTGCTACCTGTCCCTTTTAAAGTCTTAGGCGTTTACGTCGTTGGCTCGAATATAACAACCACTTTTCGTCTTCGGTCACTAAATGGTTTAAAAACGGAGTGAGTGTCTCTTTTCAGATTAAATCATCTCATATGTGCTTGCGTACCGTTTTGGTCTCATCCGTTAGATCTGTTTCACAATTTACCGATTTTTTCAGGTATTTTTGTGTATTAGCATTGTCGTATAGTCAGCGTTAGATTTGATTAGATTTCTGTTATTATTATCCTCTTTTTTGAGGTCATTTTGATCATAAAAATAAAGATTGTTTATTTTTTAGATCTAAAAGACCATTTTTTAAATTATTTAAACAAACTTGGCCATTGTTGGATAGTTAAACATTTTCAAAATATGTTGCAAATATTTTTAGTTGCAGTTTTTGTAATATTTTTTCGACAGTATTTGTATAACAATGAATAAATTATTTGTCAGGTAATTAATTCTGCTTTATTCATGTTTTTTTGCAATGAAATAACGTTCTTTAGATGCCAACTTTATGATAATTCTATGATGTTTAAAAATTCGTTTTAGAATTAAATATCAGCGTACTGATAATCGCGACGCTTAACATTATCTCGAAAATTAGATTGTTTTCATAAATTAAATTATCAACTATTGAGCAAACATCAAAATTTTCCTAAGGTAATTAATATTAAGTTGCGATCAAATATCATAATTTCGCTTTCCATTTTCTTTTTATCCCCGACTGTATTCGTTTTAAAAAAAATCTTGCTTGGGATGGTAAGATATTATAGTACAAAAATATAAAAATATTTTCTTAAAGAATGTAGGTTATAAATATTAAGTATGGTCATTTAATATTTAAATTGTATTGTAAAGAGTTATTTAATAATTAGTACAATTTAATAGAATTCCACAGATCACTCATATATTTATTTTAATGAAACATTTCGTTTTCTTGAAACAAAATTGTAAACTTTTAGTGGTGTAATTTCTATTGTTCACCCTTTTTTGATGTTGATAGTTTTTTTTTAGATATTTTTTATACTCTAAAATAGGTTTTTTCATGAACTCTTTGAAATTGTCTTTTCTCCGATGGAGCGTAATAATTTCCACTCTTCTATCATTAAAGCTCCCCGACCATTTTGTAATGTTTATTTTAAATGAACACATCGCTATAACGCTGGCGTAAAAATATCCTTTAGTAATTATTTTAAATGTAATACCCATTTATAATATAATTTAATTCGAACTCGAAACAAGTTCGAAAATTCTGTGGTGTGACAAATTAAATTGCCGCGAGTATAAGTGTTTTTTACATGTCGTCAAATTTATTAACTGTATCATCAGTATTCAATCTTAAACTTTGTTTTAAAAGGTTCTCAAAACATAAAATCGTATGTGAAAAATAGTGTTTATAAAATTTGTATATGTATCATTTAAACGCGTAAGTTTCCTATGAAAGATCATTTTTTAACCATTTTTTTAATGAACATAACAGCTAAACCTTGTTTCACTTAATAAATTTGGTTAAATTTTTCTCCGAATGAAAAATGTATCACTTAATTAGTTGGGAGTGACGGCGTTTAATTAATTGCAATTAATTCTCGGATTGATATCACTGAATATTTAACCATCTCTCGGATCTTGTACTTAATTCTTTAACCATTATGAGCGTTAACGCAAAGAAATGCAATAAGGAGGAAAGTTAATTTAGGAATTATGCACTTACATTATTCATGGGGTTTGTTTCCCTCGTTTCCGGCATCTAATTAACGCGCCGCGGCGCTCCTGGAAGAGTGGCCTCTGTCCTCCCCCGTCTTGTCCACCTCCCCTCGCCCCGGTTTCAGAAATATGACGGGGACCAGGCACGGGGCGAGTGCCAAGGCAAAAAGTAAATAATGTCCACGATGAATATAAAAAGCCTCAAAGTTTTATTTTTTTTACATTCCGCACACAATACATCTGGCGGTCGGTAAACGGCGAAATTGCGAAAAAAGGAGTAAATTCCTGTGACTGTAAACAATTCGGGCATTCTTCTCCACCCTCTTCATTTTTATTAAGGGTGTATCTTTAGTTTACTAGAGACTTGGGATTGTATATAGAAAATGTATATAAATAATAATGTATATAGAGATAACGGGACAGGATTCAATTTAATAATGGTTATAAGTCATGCTTATCTTCGCGAATTTAAATTTGATTAATAATTAAAATGTTAATCAGGACCGTGTGACTGTGACGCAATTTGAAGACGTTTGTTGTGACAGTGGTCCGGAGCTGCATGCAAAGTTTACTATTCTGCACAGCAGCCAATTTGGCAACACCTGAAGTATGTCACGACCACAAACAATCTGCTGTTGGCAGCGCTGTTTGTAAATCCAGGTGTAAATAATTTGCTTTGCAATTCTCCGTCTGCACGATGCAAAATTTGAATTATCTTCAATATACATGTGAATTGATACGTATAAGTAATAAAGTATAACAAATTTCGCTTAACAACGGGATAAATAAATAAATTAAAAATAATTATTACACAAAATCATACAAGAGACGCTATTTTCTTTATTAAAAAAATAATCAATAAATCATAAAAAAAATCATCAATAAAAAAATTTACTAACAAGAAGGTTTCTAGCTGTAAAAAACGTCAATAAAATTTCTTCGTTATTTATATTAAAATAAGGTTTTATTCAGTTACAGCTCAGCTCCATTATTATTATTGTTATTTATATGGCCTTCTAATCTTGAGGCGAGTCTTTGCTACCTGGAGGACACTACGCGATCTCCAGCAGAGACACGTCCGTCTCAACCCTGATGTCAGGACTGTGATGGTCGTCCTTCAAGTCATCTAGGCTCTTGAGCCCGGGAGCCGAGCCGATTGTAACAATAATAATCAGACGAGGCTAGGGCCAATTCGTATATAATTCACAGTCTGATCGGGTGCTACGGGTATCTCCTATATCACACACGTCACCGAATTGGCCTGGATAGCGGCCTGGCTCCTCAGCTCCGTAGAATCTACAAAACCATGATTGTGGCCAACCGCCATTGCCGCCACGTCCAATACCGACACGCGACAACACTCTTGTGTTTATTTTTTGTAAATGTTTTTATCTTGTATTTAACTAATATAATAAGCTGATATGAATCGTTATATCTTTTCGGCTCAGCTCCGGATTTTGGTTATACAATAAAGAGGACTTTTAGCGGTTTCGGTTTACGATTCACTTTTAACACTTAAAATATAATCATTTGGAGCTGGAACGAAAACCGTTATTTTTTTATTTGAAACTAAATGAAAAATAACGATTCGAAGCTGTAGAATAAACAATTAAGGGGTTAAAAAATCACGTCCATTGACTTACTGACACGCTTTACCAACCAGACATCTTTCTGCCAGGATTTCTGTATTTTATATAAATTGTTATTACAAATATTAATATTTTTCTCTACTATTAACCGATCCGTCACGGCGGCTTGAAACCATCCGCGTCGTCTGTAGGGGGTTTTTTTTATAAGGGAAAATAGGCCCCAAGTATTCTTGACTTTTTTTATAAATAGTTATTCTCGATATGGTTCATAATTTAGTCGTCATAACTAGTCAATATGACGAGAAGCGCACTCGGCGATGTCCCGCCGCTGACTGAGGACACGCCACCGGTAAACCGACCTAGTATACATTTCATTCGCACCGGATGCGAGCAGGAAAAACATTTCTCCCGTGCAACATAGGTGAATATTGTTGTTTTTATTTTTTTCCGCAATTGCGGACAATAAAGGTCAATGATTATTAATGACATGTAGGATTTATATTAAAAGTGTTATTTGAGAAAACTTGAGTCATTTTGGATAAAATTGTATCGAGACAAATATCAAATTAATTATATAAAAAAAATATTGAGTAGGAGACTACAGGAAATAGGCTTTGGATAAAAGTGTTTCAAACGGACTTTATATGAAAAAAGATCTAACGGTCGTTTGGAATCGGAATTTGAAAATCACATTATTAATTTTATAATTATTATATTAAATTATCCTTAGTACTACTCTGTACAAAGAATATTAATATTAGTTTATCAAGAGTTTTAAAATATTTAAAAAATATATAGAGATATATTTTGAATGTTTTAATTAACATTTTTTTATTCTATGCTATTTGTTATTTGTATTAATCGTTAATTCACTTCGTAGCTGGATAGGTCTTTCATCTATTCAAATTGGCAAGGTTTTCACGAACATTTTGTGAATAGCTCGTTTATGATAATTTATATTTAAATCGGATTTATGAGAGTGCATTTGAACGGTTTACGCGGAAGTTGCATTTGAGTGAACTTAATTTTGATGCAGCTCATTATTTAGCTGCAAAAAGAGCGCGAAATTGGCTCCGGAGCGAGATGCGCCAGTTTTGTCTCACCTTGGGTCCAGGCTCCGGAGCCTTCCCTCTTGCCCGCTGCAGTCGGGGTGCAGGCGAGCCTTAGATTTAATTAGAGATAGAGAGATTTCATCCGCCGGCTGACCCACTTCACCTCTCTCACTCTCATTTCCATTTTACACATTTCGAAGAATGCCGGAAAATTCACGACGCCCATTTTCCGACATTTTTTTTTACGAGCGCGAGACAATTTGATATTCATTTTTATGCGTTCAATTTTATCCCGCCGAGCTCAAATGTTTGGCGTGGTACAGAAAATACGTAATATGTGTTTTATCAGAAACGGCGTGTGCAAATCTCGGCATCCGATATATGTGTACTCGCCGTATATCTCTAGTACGGTTCGCGTAATAAAATGCCGTATTAAATAAAAACTATGATGATTTTGTGACATTATCCAATTATATGATCATGCCAGAGTTATAAATATATAATATATGACCACATTTTTCGACGGACGACATTATATTAGGTTTAGCGGAAAGAAATGACAGTTTTTTTGTTGCGTTGCTTTGGAAGCGGTTTGTCACCGGCTGCCGTTGAGTTAACACATCGATATTAGTATCGTTTTAAAGCTCTCAAACTAATCTTTCTGACCCATAGTAAAAATACAACGGCCAGATATGGAGAGACGCCTTTGTGGTGTTTTGTGCTGTTTATATACGTAAAATATTGAAATCAAATAAAGCAATATTTATGTATACATCTTAAATTCTCGGCAGTGCTATAGATGGTTTTAAAAGTTCAAAACTAATCAAAGTAGGTGACAGGGCAAACCAATATCAGGAAGACTCATTAGTAGAGCCCCATCCGTGTAAAACAACCAAGGAATTGTCATAAATGCCGGTTCTCCATGATTAACAGCAAAGAATAATTTAGAATGTCATGAAAAACAATAGACGAAGAAAAACTAATACCAAAAAAATTTTATATTTACTGGTCAGATATGAAAGCTATTCGGTTCTTATAAGAATTGGTACTGGGGATGATAAGTGGGTCTTTTATACTTATCTAAAGAGAAAAAAATATTGATCACATACCAGTGTCTACCCCTGGGTCATCGTTGACTGAAACAGGATTTCCTTTTGTATTTGTTGGAATTTTTGGAATTTACTTTATAATACTAAAACTTGTTAGTCAGACTGTTACAGCAAAGGTGTATTGTGCTTAATTAATAACGTTACCCTCCATCAATCTTGACATTTTTTTTAAATGGATTTTTCTAAGAAAAAATATAGTTATTTATAATATGCTTCATATTTTTTTGTATTAATCAATATGACGCGTAAATGATACACACATTTGGCGATGTCCCGCCGCAGACTAAGGACATGCCACCGTTCTCGCGGCACGTTATCACTTTCACTCGCACTCGGCACATCGTACTGGATGCGAGTGGGAAAAAACATTACGCCCGTAGCAACAGAAGCGAATATTCTAGTTTTTATTTTTTTTCACCTGATTTACTTTCGAACTATCATATTTTTAATTCGATAAAACATTCGCATTGAGATAACAAATATTGAACATGTCCAAAATCACTTGGAGTCATATTTTGCTATACAAAGGCCGGAATTGGACAAAAGAGGTATTAAAAAAACTGCTTGTTTTGTAAGAAGGTCATAGAAAACAACACAACATATTTAACAGAATAATATTATAAAGTTTTTGTTTAAATAAACTTTTTGTCGTAATAATAATAAATGCCATTTATTTCCGCTTCACATAATAAAATAATATTGGTTGTTACATATTTTTTATATGCGCTTAATCATGCGCATATCAATTTATTTATTGCGCAAATATATTAGTATTTTATATTTGCAAAAACGGGTATCCAACAAGTTCCAATTATTTTTTAACGCACCGATGGCGATATAATTTGCAACATAAATTCTAGATTCAATATCGGCTCCTAGCAATTAAAATTGTCGTATGGAAAGAGATAAATTTTGTCTCCTGGTGGGGTTAATATTGCAAAAAGCTTTTCGAATTGCCATCATATCTGTAGCGAAAACGGAACCGACAAATAACTGGGAATAACGGCATCCGACGATTATTGCTCGCGACAAATTGCGTAATGTTGATTATTTTAACTTAATTTCGAATATAATCAATGTCGTTTATTTTCAGACAAACACGACGAGCGGTGCAAGACCCTGGGCGTTTCACCGACTTCCGGCCATCACCGGAAGTACATCAAGACTTTCAAGGCCGTCCAGCGAGCGGCAAAAGTGAGTACTCGTTGAAAAAATATTTTTCCGCCGTATTTATGCATTGTGTCGTACAATGCTTTTTCGGACCGGTAGACGTAGACTACTTTCAATAGCAGCATTCAGCCAGAATGGCTACTACCGTATCATTCGACTGGCGTAATGTGTGCCTGTCTATTCACGGGGATATTTTCGTGTAGCTTTTCCGGTGGCTTTTCGCCAGCTCGTGTCTAATTATCCGCATTTACTTTTGTTCCGGGGGGTTGCTTTGCCCCACTTACTTTTACTAAACTGCCACTGTAATGGCCGTCGACCGCAAATTTTTATTTCGACGCTCATTGCATCTGTATATTTAACTGTTTCGTGTATATTATTAATGCAATAGAAAATTGCTAATACCGGAAGTGATTTATTACGTAAAAATATTTATTTAAGTGATATCATTATACCCTTTTGAACATATGTTGCCATATATGGAAATGATTATAATTAATTCGCAAAATACTAGCGAAAGTTGGAACGATTTGAATAATTGATGAAATAATCCCAGCAAATCAAAGCGTTACCTCAACGAATGAATATTAATTTAATCTGATTTTTTTTCGTCCAGAATTTATCATTCAAATATTTAAATACTGAGTACAGTCAGTACTCGACTTATGCAAATTGTTCGAATTACGCGATTTAAAAAAAATAGTTTAGTTTACCAAGGCGTAGTTTTACCATTTAAGATTTTGCTGTTAGTTGACAATGTCCCGGTACATTTGCTTGTGATAATAAAAATCTTATCTCCATTATTTAACCAATGGATTAATCATAAGTAACGTAAGGAATAAGCTCATCCCTCGATTAGTTGAGGAGAGTAGTACACTAACTGAAGAAGTTGACGTTCGAGATTTAGTTGAAATGACAAAAGAACTGAATTTAAATCTAGAGGAAGAGGATTTCGTTAGTTTGATTAACAGTCATTTAGCGGAAATAAGCAATGATGTATTGATTGAACTTGAGGACGGGCGAAAAGAAGATTTTTTTTGAAGAAGAGGAGTTAAGTGAACACCTAAAGCAATTAGAATCTGCGAAGATGTTAAAATAGGATCCGGGATAGATTAGCTGGTCTCGAAGCTCAAGACCCCGATCCTGAACGTTCTGTAAAGTAGTTCTTCCAACAATATTTGTATGTAGATGTCCAAAAAATATGTGCAATCAAAAATATTTTCCTGATATATTAATATAAATATTTTTTGTTTTTGTATGCACAATCGGAATATTGGAAGCAATGTAAGAGTGTTACATTGTGAAAGCATGAATCGTTTCTTTGATCGTCAATGCCTTTGTGTCGAATCCATTAATATTATACTAGGATGCACAATTCGCAGTTGAAATGCGTTTTACAATTTCGCATTTAGAAATGTATTTTGCGAATATCCACGTGGATGTGTTGTGTGCGCAGGTTCTTTTGCGGGCCCGTTCACTTTTCAATATAACAGTCTGTCAATAACAGTTGCCTAGTCATTTGGAACGTCGCATTATTGCAAACTCTTCCGCCCGTCGGGTTTGTTTCTGTTTATCGAAACGCTGGTGCTCGCGAAAAGGTAGACGGAGGAGGGACAGTCGGCTCAGTGTTGCCCTATCAAGACGAAATGTCTATCTGGATAAATGGGCGGGGCGTGCGTATGTGGCAACACTGCCGCCGCCGCTGCCATCATCATCATCATCATCATAAACCTTATCGGCGTGCTCTATATGGGTTCGAAATGTCATCGTCTTTTTATTCTACAGAAACGATATTACATTTTTGCTTGAATTATTGAAATAATTATTTAACTATCACATGATCATTTTGCACGATGTATTTATAACTTTATCGTGCAAAAATATTAAGTTATATATCGATGAAATTCACTGGAATTACCGAATAATTTGCTTTCGTTGTTCAATTGGTTCAAAGTGCTGGCGAAATGTGATTTATACCGGAAAATTTTCAGTATTGAGATATTCCCGCGTATCGCAATGAGAATACAAATGTTCTTTTTACATTTTTTTTATGACACAAGCGTGTTATTCTGAAAAAGTGAAATTTCTGAACTATTCGTTTTTTTCAAATGGCGTAAAAAGGATATCATATGTTTAAAATTGTTGAAAACATCAACCAAATATTTATTTCAATAATATCATGTCTTTTGTTTGTAGATTAGTATTTTTTTATATAATATTTCAATACCAAAAATTCAAAACTGTATTGAAGTAACTTTGGGTCGTTTTTTAAGTTAAGATTACGTTTAATTTATAAATTGAAATAAAAAAAACCTAACCCTCTAGACTTCTATAGAGCGAGTTTCTATAGCGTCCTTATTTTGGCGCTATAGAAGGGTTGGCTTTATTATGCTCTGTGCCTATTATCACATATTACCACAAAGTTTTAAATTCGGGTGAATCTATGAATACAAACAAGTACACCCTTCCCTCGCTTAACACGGAAGATAGGTTCTGCTAGATCATCGTGTTAAACGAAACCGTGGTTAAGCGAGACTAACAAATGTATGAAAAAGAGAGGATACGTTTCTTTTTTAAATATATAAAAGAAATAGGTGGATAGAACTGAAAATTTATTGAAACATTATGAACATAGAAAAAAGATATTTATTTCAGGTGTACCATTTTTTTTTACATTTAAAATGGACAGTTGCCGTCCAGATATACCCTAACTGTTATTCTTGGAAATTCCCTCAGCTGTGCGCACGTTAACAAAACAAGATTTAATCGAAAAAATTTTTTTTTCAACAAAACTGAAACCGTGTTAAAGCGAAACCGTGCTAAGCGAGTATCGTGTTAAGCGAGGGATGGGTGTATTGTGAAAGAGGCAACAAATTATTAAATTTTAATAAAATAATTTCTTCGTCGAAAATACTGCTGTTAAAGTTATAATGGACATTTCTTATATATGATATATAGTTTTAATAATATAAAGATTTTTACTACGGTTACCAAAATAAAAATATTTATATTTAAATAGAGAATAAATAATAAGTCTAGCCAGTGTTATGGCTTGTAGGTAACATGCATATATTTTCGATATTGCAAGTTAACCGCGACTGAGCTAAGTTAGTAGTCGGATAGGTGCAAAAACTAATATTTATGTGGGTAGTTTGGCGCGTTGGAATTAATTAATTTGATGCCATTTATCCTGCGTTGAATAAATATTTATAAAACAAATAATATTATTTCAATCCAACTGAAATAATATAAACAATTAACCTGTGACGTGGTTCGACACTTGGGGGAATATTAGTTGTATCTTTACAGTGTTTAATATAATATATAAATAAAAATATGTATAGAATGTTTATCAAAAATCTTTATATGGATGAATGGCGCTTTGGATTCTTTCTGTCTTACATTTATTTATTGACTACGATGAATGAATAAAATAAAGTCTATCCATATATTAATAAAAACCTAATTTGAAATAAATATTTTTTATCTTAAATTAGCACATTTAAGAGGAGAAGGTTTTAATATTATTACCGTTTAAATTGAAGAGTGGCGATAAGTACTCTGATACATAGTCTTCTTGTAACCTTTCTTCGTGCCTGAGAGTGTTTACTCATTTTTTGAGTTGTGTAGATGTTGTCTTTCTATCTTGATCGCTTTTGAGCCATTTGAAGGATAGGACGCGAGCAAGACAAATCTCCGAGACACTACAATGTTCAGTTTTGAAAGCATGCTCCTTATATGCCTTGATATTTTCATTAGTACTTCTTTACAAACTTTGCTGTCCGTGATTAGCGAGGCAGAATATAAAATCTCTTTTATTTATTTGAAATCAGAGAGTATATTTTCTTTTTTATTTATTCAGAGCCATAATGATAACATGGATATTTTATTTTCACCGATAGATAAACTTTTCTCCAGGTCCCGAGTTTATTTGTTTTGCAAACTTGCACAGCATGACACGGGACAAAATAAAATAGGCTAAAAGAGCTTTGCGCTGCAGATGGGTTTTTTGTGACATATTTACTATCTTTTACATATTCTATATATTTCGCGATCTGCCAAAAATCCTTTAGCGGGTTGCAAGGATCCCGCGGGCAATATGGTGTGCAGATCTGCTCTGCAGCTATAAAATCGATTTGGCATCTTATAGTGGTGTGGACGGAGACAGGTTTTATTAATAAATAATAAAATGACGTAATTATTTTTGAATAAAACTATATTGAAAATATAGTAAATATAGATGAATTTCAGGCGTAATTTAATTTACATATTATATAAATATATTTTCTGCTCTGAAAAAAATGGCACATTAATATAATGTAATACATTTTTTGTATTTAAAATGATTTTACATTGAGAACTAAATTTAAATATTCTCACAAATTGAAGCGATTATGCTTAAAAGCATAAGCATGATTTTAAGATAATAATAAATATTAGAATATTTTTGTATTTATCTAAAATATATATTAATACTTATTCTACGATATAATTTGATTCATTATATATATATATATTATTAATTATAATCTCTGTTTTATGGTATATATATTTTTCGTTATTTTTGCTTGGTCTACATAACAAATGTGGTTGGATCATCAAATATTCCATTACACCTTTAGGTTACGAGGGTTAATAAATATAAAAGGGTTAAAGGGCGTTCGTTATTGGAAATGTTGTCTCTGCAAATCATAGCCCATATCTATTTTACGACCATTGATGTCGATAAGCAAGCAATCAATCCGTAAATTGAGAAGCTGTCGTATATT
This sequence comes from Philopotamus ludificatus, assembly GCA_022495035.1. Lineage (NCBI taxonomy): Eukaryota > Metazoa > Arthropoda > Insecta > Trichoptera > Philopotamidae > Philopotamus > Philopotamus ludificatus. The sequence continues at coordinate 40,840 of JAGXCT010037236.1, read as the reverse complement.
TCCCATCACGGTTTAATGTCCCTCTGTCAATATAATTTCGAAGTCGTAACACCCGGTTAATGTCGAATTTTAATATATCACGACAATACATTTACGACCCACTTAAATATTTGAAGCTTTGTTCGCGTAAGTTTGAGACTAATTTCGCGAGGTGCTATAAACCGACGAAACAATGCAGTTATTCGGCGGTTTTCAAACAATTTAATTAACTCAAGATAACGTGATTAATATTTCAACTTATTCATAAGTTGGCAACTTGGCCGTGTCGGCTTATTATTTATTACGTGATAAGATGTACTTGTGCGTGCGAGTTTGGTATCTGTGTTCATGTTTTTGATGTACTAGTTATTTTGATAATACGCATATATCTTATACACGTATTTTAGGAAATTGATGCAATTTAATGAAGGATTTTCTTTCACAATGCCAATGTTGAATGTGCGAATTTTTATCGCGAGGTTACCGGAAAATGTTTGGAATTAAATTTTTCGCTCCGCATTTAAATGTTAATTTTTTCCTCTACCGTAAGTCCTGGGAATTTTTTTTATGGAGTTTTAATCAAAGCCAAAGCTTTTTGTCATACTTTTATTATTATTTAAAATATACGTTTTATATTATATTTTCATGATGATTCGACTTGTTGTATATTCTTCCATTATAATCCATTTTCATTGGATAGTGAATATTAATAATATTATTTTTTAATGTTTAATAATATTTATTTTCATGTGAAATGTGAAAATTTCTTCTATTATAAAGCTCTTATTTGTCTGGTATTTTTCAAAGAGTGGAACTGAGGAGTAGAAAATTTCATAGAAGCGCAGATGGAAAATATATGAAATAGCATACACATGAATGATAGGTATTTCTATTGATATTTTTATAATACGTCGATAACAATGGGATGGAAATACATATATTGAATTTGCATTGAAATAGGCTAATTTATACGAAAACAGTTTGCTCTCAAATTGTATTGCAAATATGATTTAGTTCATTAGAGAGCGAGTTGCTAGAGTCAAATATTACAATAGACACATTGTTTCAAATAATATATATACACATACATACTTACATAGTTTCAAGATTATGATTAAATATGTATAAGGTAAAGTGAAAAGAGATGACACTATTTTAATGGTCTACCTTGTAATTAGATTGTCACTCTAATCTGGATTATCTAGGAGTAAATCCATCACTGTTGATTTTATTGTAAAGCTATATTCGTAATTTTACGGTTTTAACACATCGAGGATTTGCGCAAAATTGCACGTTTTCCCCAAATTTAAATAAATTAATAAATACTTACGTATAAAAAATAATATTAAAAAAATATGGGAGTCACTATGACAATAATCAGTTTCGTGTTATATCGGTCATGTCAAAAATACGTGTGGTTTTTTTTTAATATTAGTTTATTAAGTGCGATAATAAAAACAACATAAATTTAGATCTAGATCCTTTAAACTTATATTTTTTGTCTCTGCTAATGCATCAATGGAAAGTCCCAAACTCATCTCTAGCAAATCTTCCACAACCTGTTTCATCCAAAGTTACTTGATCGAAATCCAGCCACAGTCATCTCTGTCACAAATAATTTTATGGATTCGCTATTTAAAAAAAATATACGCCGAAGAATATGGGTTTAATTGGCCCCTTTCCCGAAACTAAGATTACTTAAAATAAACTTAACAATGAATGTCAAATAGTGAATAGCTATAAATATTTTTTATTTATTATTTTCGAAGATATGTTCCCAAACGTAAAATGACTCAGTTGCACTGTTTATTTTACGAAAATAGATGTGAGCAAAAAACTACAGTTAATATGACGAAGTTATACAATTTTAGAAATGAGAGCTTGATCTGGATCTACATGAAAACAAACCTATATTGCTATAACCCGTACTGATGGGGTCTATTAGTGACTCTAAGTTTTTGATTTTTCTCGAATAGCTCTTTAAATATAAATCCTACATATCACAAGCTTTTTGTATTTGTCTAAAAAAGTCGTTGACCTATAGTGTCCGCAATTGCGAAAAAAAATAAAACAATAATATTCACTGCTGTTGCTACGGGCGCAATATTTTTTCTCGCTCGCATCCGGTACGATGTGCCAAGTGCGAGTGAAAGATACTGGTGACACGTGCCGCGAGAACTCAGTCTGCAGCGAAACATCCCCGAGTGCGCGTGTCACTTCGACTTTCGACTTGAAACGCTTGGGGTCTATAATATACTCGGACCGTACAGTGAAATGAATGCATTGCCGAAGGAACACATGTTTTATTTTACCCAAGAGATGGTATCAAGTTTGACTATTTATGATCCTACGCTAACGCGGGGACCAGGCCTCAAGGAGTTAGGAAAAAAAAGTTAGCAAAGCTAGAATTGTTTTTTTTGATATCCTTTCTTTAAATTAAGTTCTTACCGCAATTCTAATCTTAAAACACCCTGATCGTTTATTATTTATTTTTATTATTATTATTTAATTGGCCTACTAACCCTGAGGCGGTTCTTTGCCACCTAGAAGACACTACGCGATCTCCAGCAGAGACACATCCGTCTCAACACTGATGTCAATAGTGTGACAGTCACCCTCCAGGTTATCTTGGCTCTTCGAATACAGGTCAGGTCACCAGCCATAAGCCCGGAAGCCGAGCTGTCAATTCGTGGATTGTAACAATAATAATCGGACAAGGTTAGAGCCAATCCGTATTTAATTTACGGTCTGATCGGTTGATACTTCTGTAGCACACACGTCACCGAATTGGCCTGGATAGCGGCCTAGTTCATCATAGTTCTGTAGAATCTACGAAAATATGATTGTGCCCAACCGCCATCGCTCCCACGTCCAATACCAACACGCGACAACACTCGACTTGAATAGTTGGATAAAATGAGCTATCCTTTAGTTTTTATTGTTAATCAAATAATAATACTAAAAAATAAATATTTAACATATTTGAAATAAGATTTATTGTGTCCAAATATAATTATATTCTATTAATTTGACGATGAATGAGTGGCCGATGAAATACTTTGAGATTACGACGGGTGTGGGCTGTTAGACTCACATTCACCTCCTGGCCAATATCATATAGAATACCTCAGAAGGTTACGTATCTAAATACTATCTGAACTCAGTACCGGTTAATATTAAAATCATAAGAGGTTGTTGTTATGTACAAGCCATTACACTAGTTACTGAGGTAGTATATTAGAATGATTTTAATAACATGAAAATGACAGACCCCTATATATTTTTTGTACTTTCGCATAATTTTTGCCTTTTTTGCATCCGTTTAAATCAGAATAATATTGAAAATTGTCTGTAAAATTATGAAGCAATATAAATATTTTTTAATACCCAAAGTATAACTGCCATTTCTTATCGCTTCACCTTATATATACGTGTATGACCTTTAAGGTAAAAATAAAGTATGACCTAAATAACTTAAGTATTAGTAGTACATACATAAACTTTTTATTTATTGCTTCTGGCTGTCAAAGAAATGAGATACTGGCGTTCTTAATTCTTCGCTTGGAGTATTAATACATATTATTATTAGTAATGTTTTTTTATTGCTGCACCTGACACGATGCAATGCCGTTATCATATCCATGTATCAAACGAGAATTATGTAATTTTAATTTTATTCAATATTTGCATATGACGCATTTCCATCAATTATGATATATAAATGTACAAATGTATATCGTTTCAATATCGTTCAGAGTGCGATATTGAAACAAATTGGACTGTTGGATACGAATCAGAATTTTCCGCGATTTCACGGTTTTACCCAAAAATAGAATCGTCAATAAAACAATGATCCATTGTTGTATTGCTTCATGGCGTAATTAGAACTGTCAGCTCCCGAGTCTTGCGGTGGCGCTCCTCAAGTAACAATGGGACGTAGACCCCGGCGTCGATTATCTGCCCCAGTTGGCAACAAGTCCTACCTCCGCGAATTGTTATCGGAAGTGAAGTCTCGGTATGATCGGATGTTAACTTGCTTGGTTCAAAGCACATATTTGTTTTCTTTGAAATCACATTAGTGGTGGGAGTGAGAGGGGGGTGGCCTGCGCACCGCCCCCCGCCGGCTAATCCAATTCCGCTGTTACGCTCCCCGCTGATGCTATTCACAATTAAATTGTTTGCAGAGTTAACTCTATGCGTATATAGAATTTGATTGTTGTATCTTAATTCAAAAATAATTAATTTCCCCGATCTTTTTAGTTATGCATGTGGATCTAGGTTACGATTCAATCTCCGCCGTTTCATTTGTCATAGTTACCTCTAGCTTACTTTTCGGAGATTAATCGCGCGCTTCATATTCTCGGCATATTCTTTTTTATTTAAAAACCGGAAGCCGGATATTTTGATGGCTTAAAATAAAATAATTTTGATAGAGCGAGTGGAAGACGGCGCTGCAGATAATCATCCGAGTCAATGATTAGAGATTCTGCGGTAACACAGAAGCAGCCTATATCTGGGTCGATGCTCGCTTGCAGTCAGGCCTCTTTCGCTTAAGCTAGACCCATCGCCGAATCGATTTTAACTTTCGGTAATAAGCCGTGCCTTTTAACGGAAGGAATTTTTTTGCACTTGTATTCATTAATTAATTATATATATATATTATTTGAGACATGATGATTCTCTGGCATGTTTGTTGTTTAACATAGCACTCGAAGGTGTAATAAGAGATTCCGGCGTGGAAACATCTGGCACCATTCTTAATAAATCGGTGCAGCTTCTTGTCTGTGCTAACGACATAGACATTATGGTCAGATCTCGGGCGGCTCTCAAAGATGCATGTCAGTGAATGAGAGCGGAAATTGGCATAGGACTGAGGATCAACAAGACGAAGAAAAAATACATCCCCATATGCCAAGGATGAATACTTGAACCCCAAGGCTCCCAAGACATTATCATACTGATCTTCTTAAAACCTTTTCTATCGAAGATGATGACTTCATTGAATAGAATACTAGAAATGATTTAATCTTGGTATAAAATAAAGCCAGTAACATTCGTTCGATCGTTGGGGGATATTTTATTGGATGTAGAAATTTTTTTGCGCGAAACCAGTGAAATATCTGAAATATGTGAACTATTAGCAAATTTACAAGGAAAATGTTAATAAAGTAAACATTGATTAAAATACGATTCATGTATTCCGGGTTTTTAACGTATAAGCAGTGCGGATATTATTTCCAATCTCAACCAAGAGAGAAAGAGAATGGGGATGTATGTGAAGAAGTAGAATTTTTTAATCGTATTAGTCACAACACAGCACAGACTACTGTTGCCACTTTATTGTAGTAATATGGATTAGCCGATGGGAATTCAACTATAAGGATATATTAGCTCTTAGGAAAGTTCAAAATAAAACTAGAAAATCTATAAAGATTCTAAAAAAATATTAACTATATGAATATAAAAGTGTAATTTAGATGTTTATATGAATTGTACTTTAAAATTAACAGAATTTTCGAGTTAGGGCTCACATGTTCTTGAAAGAAAATTGTTATGATTCCCAAATATTTTTTTCCATCGGATCTATGGATGTTCACTTTTAATTGTTTAAAGGTTGGCGGTAAAAGAAAATCTAAGAGACCATGCAAAAGTATGAATACATCCAAGAGAATTACGATAAAATATTTTTTTACTGTTACTGAATTTTTGACAATGTGCATCGTATTTTTCATGGAACAGATTAAAGAAAGAGCAATGAATCATATTAGTTAGTCATTATTAAAAAAAAATCATCTGGAGAAAAGGTACGAATAGTTTAAAGAAACGCCGACATTGAGTAGAAGACTCAAAGAAGTAGAATAAAAAACTTGTTGATAAATCAGGGATTCTTTAGAATCCGGAAAATCCGGATGTTTTATTCAAAATGTAAAGAGTGAACTGTAAATAAATTGTTAACTGGGATAGTTTTAGGTTCTTTGGATATGTGACTTTTAAAACTAAAATTGAATTGTACAAAAAAACATATTAACCCAGCCGAGCCGATGGGGTTTATTTGGGATGGCAAGTTTTATATTCTCGAATAACTATTTTAATATAAATCCTACGTCCTAAAAAATTAATATTATAATTATTCATTGTTCTTTATTGTCTGCAATTGCGAAAAAAACAACAATATTCGCTTCTGTTCCATGGCGTAGTGATTTTTATCGCTTGCATTCGGTACGATGTGCCAAGTGCGAGTGAAACGTACTAGTGACACGTGCCGAGAGAACTTAGTCGGTGGCGTGTCCTCAGTTTGCCGCCATACATTGCTGAGAGCGATTTCATTATTAAATATATTTTCCATTATAAATAAACCCCTTTCGGACGATGCGGTTGTTTTCGAGCCACCGTGATGGATTGATTAATTACAAATCAGTAATCTTAGACGATATATTCTTCTCGTTTTTTAGGCTCAAAACTAAAATATTCAGACATTTTATGTTATTTCAACACGTTTCATTAAGCCAAAATTGCTAGACGAATTTCGAGATGATTTTTTTTTATAAATATCTATTACAATTCACAAGTCTCTGTAAAAAAAATATCGGGAAACCAGTCAATCACGTGTCCCGATTTGAATCCTACAGTCTATATGATTTTTTCTACTCTCAAATTGTTAAAAATGATTAAATCATAGAGCTAATAATAATTTGTTTCCAAGAACAAATTGTTACTAAAATCTAAAAAAACGTAGCATAATATGTTCTTTTTTTTCTAAAAAATAAAAATATTTCTCACTCATTCCCCCCTAGCCAGTCATTAATAATTAGCCTGAATATTGTAATTTGTTTAGTAAAATTCCATACACGAAGCGTCCATTAAACAAGCTTAGATGTATGAAAGCAAATAATAGTAATGTATACATGTAATGATAAAACCATTGTAGAACACATTACCGTTGATTATTTCGGAGTGGATACATTATGCAATATGATATATAATTTAGAATTTTGATTCCAAACAACATATCACGAATGTGCGTATTTTAATTAGGTCGAATCAATTAAATGTGCTGAAATTTGCATATTCGCATCGCTAAAGTGGCGAGTTCAACCGTTGTTCCATCAGAAAATTATCAAAATACCATAATGGTTATATTACCTGGAATCCGCAACGCGCGTTTAACATATTCGCGGACTCGCGGAGTAAAGCAATTATGGAAACTGTCCAGGGAGTTGTTGCGATAATGTACACGTTATTAAAAATAACACGAGCGCACACATACTGCACAAAGGAATATTTCACGATATAATTTCTTGGAAGCTGTTTAACAACAATGGTATGGCTAATCTTATCATCTGCAGCATAAAGCTCTGACGTTCATGGCGAGAGCGTTTTGGATGCACGGGCCCGCACCGTTATTTCTGTGCATTATAAATATATTTTGCCGGGATAACTTGGCGAAAACTAAAACTTTTTACTGTGCCATATATCACAAAGGATTTTCGTGTGATGCAGTTTGGGCCGCGAGCCGTGAAAACGGCGAATACGAGGGCGGAGGTAGAGATGTGAGCCGTCGAGTGGCTCCGGGTCTCGCTCGGATTTATTTACGACCTGCCGCCAAATGTCTTTGCATACATTGAAGTCGATTTAGTCGAGGGACTAAATTGTTGCTCCAGAGCACGTGGCACTTCGTGTTACGCCGGATTGGATGCTTTAGATGCAAATTGCTTCAAAATGCTGGTGGATTGATCAAGACATTGAATTTGAGGTATAGCTTAGAAATTGACTTATTGGCGAGTAACATCTGTGCAGACAATATAAATTCATAAATGTTATTATTAATGCAACGGCTGTCAAAAATGTTTATAAAAAAAATATGCATAATTTCTATTAATATTTTTAATCTCAACCAGCTGCTATAATATATTTATTTAGTCTCGATATTTTAATTTTTTTTTTTTATTTAAAAATTAATTAATAATATTTTCTGGTCTTCTTTTATGATTGTCAACTGTTTATCAATTTCTTCCGTTTATTATCTGACTACTCTGCAACCCTTTGCTTGTCGTCTTTTACTAAAATGATCTTTATTTTCTATACTAGCTAAGAGAATGACAGGCGTTACTTCATTCATGTTGCCATTTGAAACCACGTTGTTCCACTGAGCATGCATGAAAATCCAACGTTGGCTTACTAACAGAAAAGAAAGAGATACATAATAATTTATAGAGAGGATGAATAATGTAACCACAGAGAAAGTTATTCTACAAAAACTGTATTTTATAAAAATTTTAGTAACCACCTTATTCGCGGTACATATTCAATTATGTATCACGATTGAACCTACGATAAATCGTAGGGTGAATTGTGTTGAATACGTTGAATTTATATTAATTATTTATAGTTTGTTATTAATTTATTAATATAAAATATTAGAGATACTTGATTATCGCTTTTTGCGTTAAATGCGATATATGCGAAATCAAAACGCTATTTAAAAAAAAAAAAGACATAAAACACTGGTTTCTTTATTATTTATGTACACTCGGGCCTCGTATAACACGGTTATATGGTTCCACCAAAACCTCGTGTAATATAAATCCGTGTTATACAAGGTTTGAAGTTCATACAAAATTAGGGTTTGCGTTCCAAAAAAAAAATCGAAGATAGTTTTATGAGTAATGTACATTATTTTTTTAATTAAACAAATACATATACATTTACATATTATTAAGAAAAACTTTATTAATAATATAATGTAGCGTTACATTCATCATCTCTATCACTTAGAATTGTTTGCTCTTTTTCGAGATCAGTTTGTAGGGTTTTTCATCCCATCATCATCGGAGGACTCTGGATTTCTTGTAAGTTTAGTCTTAAAAAAATCAGTAATACACGATTTGTCTGCTTTTAGCTGATATGCGTGCTTTTACGTATTTCATTATAAGGTTCCAAAATCTGTTGTAATTCCCTCTTGAATTTCGAAATTCTTTCCATTATAGGATCCTTTTCAATATTTTTTTTTCTAATTTGATAGCCAATTCCAAGCCGTCATTTATGGTTTTTAATTTGAAACATGTAGCCACTTCGCTGCAACTGCTTTCTGAGTCATTAGTTGTGGTTCAACATTTCGACTAATTCTTCTTCGTTCAACGAACGATCCTCCAATATTTCTTGGATATCTTGAATATCCAGGTCATCAGATACTACTCCACCAATACTACGACAAATTAACTGTCTTTCGTATCCATCTTCTATTCGTGGTACAATATTTTCTCTCTGGCCACAACTTTTCCAGCAAGAATTTAAAGTTGATTGTTTTATTTCTTTGATAGATTCTGAAACAATTTCTACACTGTTTCGAATTTTTTTCCAAGCTTGTGGAAGTGTTAAGTTTTCATCTTGATCGATGTCTTCTAGTATTTTTTCAAATGTTCGACGAATGTAATAGATGTAGTGTTTGGTGGTAAAAATAATATTTCTACATTAGGATGTTTTAAATCGAGCGGATGTCCTGGTGCATTGTCCAATATCAATAATATTTTAAAATCAATATTTTTCTTCCTCCTTATAATCTACCCATCAAGTATAAAACAATTTAATAAAACCAATCTTCAAAAGAATACTTGTGGTCCAAGCCTTTTATTGGCTCTCCCAATAGAAGCAGTGGAATCATTTAATCATATTTCAGTGCTCAGGTTTAAGATTTATTAATAAATAACGACATTATAGGATCCCCAGAAGAATTAGTAATAGTAAAGATATTCTTTCTTTTACCACCTTTAGACCCTTGGCATATTATTCGCTTTTTGATATACAGATACGATGGGGCATCTTTTTCCAACACAATTCCATTTCGTCCGCATTGAATACCTGGTCTGGTGTGTAGCCCTTATTTTTTAAAATATCTGCGAATTGTGGAATAAATTTTTTAGCAGATTCTACATCAGCTGATGCAATTTCTCCTCGAGTTTTTATATTATGTAGTGAAAATCGCTTCCTAAAATTTTCAAACCATCCTCTACTAGCAGAAAAATTGTGAGATAAGCTTTGATCTTCCGATGACAGGTTATTTCCAGTTCTTTTTAAATTATCATGTTTGTGCCCTCTTTTGTACTCATTGCTTTTGTCCATAGGAATCTTTTTTGTCATTTGCAGTCCCTCTATCCATATCCTTAAAGAGCTCTTATTTTATATTATTACTACAGGTGACATGCGCAATCTTTGGCGCACTGATAGACGATCCTGCCAAAGCTGGAGATCTAATCTTGTTTTCATTTTTTTGTATCGTCCTAATTGTTGCTTTATTTAAATTAAAAGTTTTAGCAATAGTTGTTGCTTTCTCTCCTCTTTTGAAACAATCGAGGAAATTGATTTTTTTTTTAATAGAAATAAAGTTTTCCTTTTTTCTAATTTTATTCGTAACAGTTAACATTTTGGGGTTTAAAAATACGGATTACCAAGAAATATGCACTGCACTATTGAATGCCAGAGCACAACTGAAATGTTTCAGAAACAATCCAAGAGTTATTAAGTTTCGACATGCTCAATAAGATTTGTCATCGTACATTCCATGGTTTATTTCGAACATGTTAATTATTTAATTTAATTTTTTTTCCTGAAACCGTGTTATATAAAGCGTGTTGTATAAAAAATATGCCACAATTTATTCAACGTGTTATACAAAACCGTGTTATATAAAACCGTGTTATACGAGGCCCGGGTGTATTCTTTTTTCCGTTTTTATTTCCTTAACCTAACCGATAGAGGTCCCTAAGTTTTTGATTTTGTTTGAATAACTATTTTAATATGAAGGATTCATTCATTTTAATTTGAACTGAACAACTATTAAATTATGTAAACCCTTTAAATTAAAAATAAAATAACCTGATGTTTTTATTTGTATTTTTGTAAAAAAAACTCAAGCATGAAGTGGTTAATATAAACCTAGATGTCACAAACTTTTTGTATATGTCCAAAACGACTAAAAAATAAATATTATAAATAATCATTGACCTTTATTGTCGTTAATTGCAAAAAAATAAAAATAGCAATATTGGCTTTTTGAAGCATGTCAAGAATAACTATTTTTATTCTTAGAATAATTCATTTTTTGAAATGTCAAGATATTCATATTTATGAATATTTATCAATTCATCAATATTTTGATTTGAAATACTTGGGATCTCTAAGAAACCCCCTTCAGACGACGCGGTTGTTTTCGAGCCGCCGTGATGGATGGGTTAATATTAGAAAAATGACGTTCTTTTATATTTTTTATCACCTTCAAAAATAAAAAAAGGTTGCACAGGGCCTTATCTGATGAATGCGGAGACAGAGGCATCGTAACTGTGTTATTTTTAACATAATTATTATTAAAATAAGACTAAATTCTAATCATAGTTTACTTTAATTTAATATTATGGTACAATTTTTTTTTTGATTTTTTAATAGAATTATCTTTGCTATCTGAAAATGTTTCTGTGAAAAATATTTTTTTTTCATTAGGAGATAGTTAGCGCATCCAATCTAGAGTTTTTAATGATTTTTTACAATTTGTGTCAACATCGTCTTGGTTCTGCGTTAGCTTTTACATTTGGTAGTATTTCACAGGACGAATTATGGGTTTATATAGCAAGATTCTGAAGACACTTCAAGTAGCTTAAGATCATGTTATGCCCTACACTGTACATTTTATTTCCCGAGTGAATACTCACTTGAATCTATGTGTAGATTTTTGTTTCATCCCAGAAGAATATACATTTATTTATATTTTGACGTCAGTAGTTTCTTCTCAGCTCTATCGCTTAATTATGGCATATATTTTGTTTTGTTGCTTTCCAAACTATGCGATATTAATTTTCCTCTTATTTTTTGTTTAAATTGTAATATGCAGTTATGAAATTCCCGAGTTCACTTTATAATTTAATAGTTGCGAACAGATATTTTGTCTTATTATTTTTGCCGTTGTTCATAAATAATTCGTCAACATTATTATACATAGAGCATATTTTTTTACATCATTGAGATTTTTGCTGAAAATAAAATATGCACAGCTTAATAGCTATAAAAATCAATTATATTAATATATTTTTTATATTGCACTTGTGATTAAATATAAATTATGTTTGTGAACGCGAAAAATATGCTTGGAAAAGTGTATAATTTTCCGAAAATATTTACTTGTCTGGAGAATGAAAATTCATTTTTATTCATGATTTTCGTTTCGAAATAATAATTTAACGCATAATGATATCTGATATTAAAATTAAATCTATAATACAGTTAGGGATTAATTCCAATATTTTTTGAATGGACTCGCTGCCCACTGCATGGATTTAGGGATTAATGGGATATCATTATGACCGAATAATACATTTCTGTTACGCTTTATTGATTTTTAGGGATACGAGTTAACGTGTGGAAAATATAATAGCTGAAATCCGTGAGGGATTATCCAGTGGTGCGCGACTGTTTAAATTGTACCGAATTATCTCCGGCACATTGTGTAACAAGGGACATTATACCGCGACGTGCTAGCACATACACCCGCATTAAACGAGTGCGACCTTTAAATATTGTAGTTTGGACAACACATACCTGTCGTCCGGCTTTATCATGTGCGAAATTCTTATTTATTCGCACATATCGAGGGGGTGTGCTCGCGGAAAAGCGACCGGCAGACGGTTGCGACTATAAAAACTAAGGAACGTTGCAAAAGACATTTAAACTTTTGTCATTATTGACTTTAACGTTTCATTCTGTGCTGAAAATAAAGTTTAATGGATTTGGGAGGGCGAGCACACCTTCAGCAAAAATAGGGATAATAGGCGAGAGCATCACACGTACAGATAGACGGGGGCTGCAGGCACCTGGGATAGGGAATCGTATTATGTGACGTATCGACTATTTGATAAAATTTTGGGGTTATGGCTTTGTTATTATTTCCGGCTTGCATATCAGCTACTTAAATCTAGGACATCATCCGCTGCTTTTATCTTAGGGGCATAATTTTATTCTTGAGAATAAATGGCGATTTTTGGAGTGGGCGGTTATTATTTGTAATTTTATCCATTAAAAGCGCTTTGATGTTTTGTATGTAGGTGATTTTAGCGAAATTACATAATAATGAGAGAAATTATCCACAATGGCGTCATAATTTCAATTGTCTTAACACAGCTTTCAAAACTGTATTAAAATGTCAGATTATATTCACAATATTTAATACTTAATAGAGGTATTATACAACAACTTTGTTGCTTTAATGTCATTTTTAAAGCAATACAAATATTTTCATGGTCATATTTTTAAGAAACTTATATCTATAAATTAGGATTATTTAGGAAGTTTACCATAGATTCATATAATTAAAATAATTTACTTGTGTACAGGGGAGGGTCGTCTATATGCAATGCAAAAATATATGTTATATTTATTAATCTGGTCGGAATCGGTGCTACTTTGGTATGGAGCAAGAGCGCAGCCTGCTTGTCAGCGCTAGCGTCGTTATACATTGGATGGATGCGGGCCGGTAGCGGAGTGCGGAGGGGGGTCTAGCCGCTTAGCCCAGTGTTGCGCTGCGAATTGGCGCAGTCATATTTTATTATTGCTATTATTTTTTAGTATTTTTACCTCACCATATTGTTTATATATTAAATAAAATATGAGCGAAATATACTCTTTTAATTTTTAATATTCTGCGGCATCCACAAATATTTTCCCCACGAGCCGCTATTGGTTGTGTATGTTTAGTTTTTCTAAAAAAGATATTTTTTTATTCATCAAAAATATTTGGTCCTCTTCAATGTAGTTCACGTGGACACACTTATTTCTCGAACGTAATTTTCGAAATGGAGTCCTTAGCGATTCTGTCTTTATCTCCTCAATATTAACAAAAGATCATCCTTCTGCATGCATATTTTATTTTCAAGAATATCAAGAAGTTACCGGGAGTCATGTCCGGTGAATAAGGAGGTTGAGGCATCACAACAATGGTGTTTTTAGCCGACATTACTATTTTTTCCACGTTTTTTTATTTTTTTTCCACAAGAAAAAAATGCCGAATACACGAAAACACGTGAAACCTTTTCGAGAGTCAACAATAAAATAAGCATCCAACATTGCCACCAATGTTACGATCTAATATATTTATATTTTTTATTTTAATATAAATATTTTTTACCAATAATTTGAAAAATTGTATTCCTCTTTTTGTAATAAGTACTACTGAGCACATTGTAATGTACTGTAATTTAACTTTTTCCACTTCTTGAGCCAGACGTATTGGCCCATAAGATTTTTATTTAATCTAAAAAAATAATGTCTTTTTTTTAATAGGATATCAGTTCACTCTATAAATGCTTTTTAATATTTTTTTAATGAATATCTCTTTTAATAAATTTATAAAAAAAATATAATGAGAGTAATGGTAGATTTGGCTAAAAGTGGTGTCAGAGTGGAAAGGTTTAAATGTTTTTTATTACGAGGTATTTTAAAAGTTAATACCATCGGAACCTTTTGTACGTCAAAGTGTACAACTTATTTATTCGGTTGTTTCTGTCAGTGTTGTCATGTAGAGTACGTGAATTCCGTTAAATGGCAAATTCTCCATGATGTCGCAATTCTAGCTTGATATGTCAGATTTTTATTTTTGTTGTTATTTATAAATATTTTTTTAAAAAACAATTACTTTGCACGTTGTGACGCATTAAATTATAAAAAAAGAGTATTTTAATTGATGAAACTCAAAATCCCATTATGATATTATTGTCACAGGGAACTTTTTGTTAAAAAGTAGAAAAAAATAGGCCCGAGAGAGGGTAAATAGCATATTAATTAAAGTTAGAGGTATAAAGTATACGTTCACAGTTGAAGAATACAGAAATATTTATTTATTATTAATTGAAAAAGGTAAAAAATTAAATTATTTAAACATTTTTGTTGGTTATACGCGAGTTTTTCAAAATTTTCCAAAATTGGCACACTCGGCATATAATGGAGTTAAAGTTAAAAAAATTAAATAAGAAAAAGTTTATTTAAATACAACTAACCTATTTAATGTATCTACAACAATGATAAACTTATACAGTTGACTGAACTTACTTATCAAATGATATTTCTTGTTGAATGTAAATTATGCTTTAAAAATACTTCTATTTCAATTTAATATTCGTCAATGGATATTGAAGTGGTGATCAAAAAACAAAATGTTCCAATATTGGAACACCAGGCCAAAATTGGTTAAATTATTTATATTGTCTCGTAGAATACAATTTAAACCAGAGAAGGCCTTTTTGACACTAACTGTGTTACTGAAGCGTGTTTAAATATCTGCTGAATAAACAAATATTTTAATTGTTTTAGCTCCAGTTTGCGGTTCAGTTACGGTTCAAATCCCTGAAAAGTATTAATATAACATTCTTAAATCCTGTTATTAAATGAAAATAATGCTCTGGGGTAATAATATTATTTTTATTGTAAAAATACACGTAATGTATATTTAATTTCTAATTTCCAGACGGAACTGTATTTAATATCGTTCTGTAAAGTTGTCGGGAAATAAAACAGAGGCGTTTTGGGGCGAGCGGCTGTAATTCGTTACGCCACCTTGGCCGTCAGTGGAAAAAAAAGCATTTCACTCACCTGGGATTAATCAAAGTGCGAAATATGAGAGCGAAACACAGTTGGAGAAGTGATGGCCGCGTCTATAGGCGTCTACACATGACCTTCCGCCCGTGATAAATTACGGCGATGTTATTGCCACGCGCAACGACGTCGCTTATTATATTCACCATACGTCAAAAATAGGATTACGGTACTCGTTAATGATACGCTGTTATGTTCTAAATTAGATAATGAAAAGTTCAATAAGGCATGTAATTGACGGAAGCTAGTTATCGACGAAAATATGTCGAGTATCGCCGATGTATGCATAAAATATGCAAAAAAACGCGCGGGAATTTTGGTATTTTACATGCCGTGAAATATTTCCGTATTTAAATAATCCCTCAAAAAAAATATCTTACGAAAGCATCAGCGTTTACATTGTGTATATTGCTAAACCTCCAGCGACCGAACAACGCTCCGCTACACCGAGGCTGAATAAAATTTTAAAACAATGGAAAAATAAGACTAAATGCATAATCCACACGTGCGCGCTTAAATATTGCACATTCGAATGTAATTTCGTATAAAACTCGGGCGCGTATCAAGCATGATACTGAATTCTGCAAATGAACGTGCACAATATGCACAAATTGCATGCTGAAAAATTTGCGCCAACTTTTCATCGGGAACCGCCTTACGTGACGCCCGACAGGACGAAATCTTTCGGTGGGACATTTAGACAGGACTGGGCGATAGTCGTGTGTCATTTCGGGAAAATAGTTTGTGTCAAGCAAACTTCTGGCGAGCAGATGTGACGAAACTTTCGGAGACTTGCCCAACTGAAATGGAATAAAATGAAAACTTACGTATGTCGCCGGAACGTGACGGCGCTAGTCGTTTTCGTGTATAATCAAATTAAAACGTTTTGATCAATGGCGTAGAATAAAATTCTGCCAACTTTATAAATGTGGAATCTCTGTGGTGCAATAGAATTGTGCTTTGCTGCAACGATGCATCGAAATATTATCATCGTTACTCCTCCTATTCCAAGAATAAACACGGAATTGTATGGCATAGCAACTCTATATACAACCTAAGAAAATTTAATTCAAATTAATATTAATAATTAACTTAGTTTCCAATTTCCCGCGATAAATTACAGATAATTGGTTGAGTTTTGCAGGGTGGTTATTTTTAAATAATTTTGTTTTTATGAGGCGTTGAATCTGTCGCCGTAGACTTATTTATATAATATGAATTAATAACCAATTATTACTAGGAGGTCGTAAATATTGACTTATGTACAGTGGCGGCTCGTGGGTAAAATATTTGGGGGTGCTGTTGAATATTAAAAATTAAAAAAGTATATTTTGTTCATATTTTATTTAAAATATAAAAAAAATAAGGTAAAGAGGTAAAATACTAAATATTATTAACAATAATAAAAATAGATTTTTTTGTCTGATATTCGCTTTTTTATATAGAATCTTGGGTTTTTTTTTACAATTTATATAAAATTATGGGGAAGATGATTAACAAGGCATATCAGCCCGTGGAACATTCATGACATGTCAATAATGGACATTTCGGTTATAGGCAATTGCTGTATCTGACATAATTAGATTAGTCACATTTAGTGGGGTTGTTTTTTAGGACCAATTTTTTCTTTTTTCTTGATTGATAATTACTGAAAATTGATTTGGGGAGAGGTATTTTGTAATATGATTGCGAGTATAGGATTTGAGGTCTGATAACAGCAGTATAGATTAGTTTTTTTAATTTTATGGGTAAAGTGCTTTGTTTTCCGATAAGCGGGCGAAGGATTCCGATCGAGCGGTTTATTTTAGTGTTTACATCTTTAATTTGGGTTTTCCACGAGAGTTCGTGGACGAAGGTGATCCCAAGATACTTCGCTTCACGTTTCCATGGGATGGCTATTTTTTTCAATTGAGACTGGAGGGGGTAGTTGTTTTTTTCCTTTTTCTTGGGGTGAAAGAAGGATAACGCTTGCGTTTGTCTGGGTTTATTTTGATTAGACACTTTTGACTTCAGTAGTGGAGTATGTCTATGTAGATTTGAAGAATTTTGGAGAAGAGGTTTGGGCTTCATGTACCGCGAAATGACTGCACACGATATGAGGCGCTTAGCAGCGAGACTTCCCCCCCCGCACTCCGTTGCCGTTCCGCATCCATCCAATAGACAACGCCGGCAGCGCTGACAAGCAGTCAGTGCTCTTGCTCTATACCGCGCGGAGTGAGCCCCCCTGCTTATATATTTTCTATTTATTCCAATAACTATTTTTAAATGATTTGAGATTATAAAAATAAACGTCGAATCAAACACGTAGTGTATATTAAAATTTAACAATATATCTTCAATGTCGAGCTAGTTGTGTGTTTTCAAATGTAGGTGATGTAGTGTCTTGACTATTCTCCATAAATTTTATGTTTTGCTATTTTTGGCGCGATGAAACAATTTTGGACCTCCCAACTTGGTACGTTAGTTACCAACGTAACGGAGTTACGACAGCTTCTTTCTTTACAACTATCGTTTTTCTACCATTTTCCGCTCCGCCATATGCCAGATCCGCCAGAAAACTAACGTGGCCACAAGAATCTCATGACTGAAGTGGTAGTGGGCTGATGAGCACCTGGCCTGCGGGGAGATTGGGGATGAAACTGCAAAGTAATGGACTGGAGGACATGGACATGTCAAAGAAACATGCGTCGTCCTTGACAAGATGAAGTGATTTAATCAAACTTATGGGGATCATTTGGAAGAGGAAAGCATATAACCGGATAAGATGAAAAGAATTAGGAGAGGCCTCAGCATTGGGCAAACAATGGATGATCTTGATGATCCAAACTCTGCCTGTTTTGTATTTTGCTATTTATTATTAGTTGCTGAAGGCGATATGCACTTAGGACCACAGACAGACATAGACAGATTTTTTTTGTATAGATTTAAAATCTTATGTATTCGGTATATTATTATGAATGTAGTTAGAATATTTAATGTATATTTCACTCTATCTTTAGAATTTGAAAGTGCCTAATAAGTAATTGCGTTGAAAACAGCACGGTTTCGTCCCGTATGAAATAATGATGAATAACGATGCTGCGAGAAGTGAGGAGGTCTATTAATATCTATTTAATGGCATGGCTCTCTCTCCAATAAGCGCTTTCCTGATTTGGTATCACGGCAAGGCGGTCGGTTGCGTCACAGGACGATGGACCGGGACGATAATCCTCGGAGGCTGTAGTCCGCTGACAGCTCTATTACTATGTGCGGAACGTCCCATGATTTATGGTCTGCCTTACCTGCGACCCACTTTACATCTGGGGCTTACGAGGAGCGGCCGACGGCGGCGCCTCGACGCCACCTCTGTCACGCCTCATCAGGAACAGGTGGTGTAATGCCGGCGCCCTACATGTATTGGGACATGATGTATTAGCTTGTCAATTTTTCCTGTCGCCGTCGCAAAAACGTGCATGTAATACATCCTTGTTTAGCCATTACGCTTTTTCCTCGACCATGTAATTACTGAAAAATAAATAAAGGCACGCCTCGCTGAACGAAAATTACTGCGTTGTTAAATTTTAATATTATTGTTAGCTCCTCCCGGCTGGGCTTTCATTTTAGTATAAAAATAAATAATATTGCCCTTATTTATTGGTTTGCTCATGTATCTTATACGTACTTACATATTCATGGCTCTGGGAGAGTCTTGTATAATATTGCTTTTATAGTAGCTTCTTAATCTAGCTCATTTTCTTGGTACCGATATATTATATATTTTACGGCCGATGTTCGCCATTGTACAGGAAAATGCCAACATAAAAATGTTATTATTAAAATATTAAAATTGATATTAAATATTATTATAATCTATCGGATAAAGCGGAAAGAATTTTCATTTTTTGTTTCATTACTTTGAAAACGCTTTATCACCGGCTGACGTTGAGTTAACACGTCGTGCCGCAGACTGAGGATACTCCACCGGTAGACCGATCGCCAAATTCTCGCAGCACGTGTCACTAGTATATGTTTCACTCGCATTTGGCACATCGTACTAGATGCGAGCGAGAAAAAATATTGCGGCCGTGGCTACAAAACCAAATATTGTTGTTTTTTTTGCAAATGCGGACAATAAAGGTCAATGATTATTTATAATATTTATACTTAAAAGTTTGTGATATGTAGGATTTCAATTAAAATATTCGAGGAAATCAAAAACTTAGAGTTTCAAAGAGACAACATCGGCACGGCTAGGTTAAATCTTTGATAACACATTACTCTCAATAGTAGAGTTCAATCCATGTAGCAAATTAAAGAATTTTCACAAGGCAAGAATAATGAAGTATAGTTTTTAAAAACACGGAAAAATATAAACAAAGAATTTAGTTGCTGCTCGAATTTTTTTTAACGCTCGTAGAAAAACGAATAATTTTTACTGTTTAGATCTGAAACTGATCAGTTTCTTAGGAGAATTAGAAGAAAAAAAAGCAATGACTTTCATCGAATCGGGTACCTGTGTCTACCCCTGGGCTATCTTTGACTGAAAAAGTTCTCCTTTTGTATTTAGTGGTATGTTTTGGGAATAACTCACTATGAATTACTAAAACCTGGTCTGATTTCGGATTATAACCTTTTCGATGGAACATTCGCAACATAATAATATTATATAATTTTTGTTTAAATATTTTTTTTCGCAATAAAATGCCATTTCATTCCGCTTTACCTAATATATTGAATTTACATATATTATAGTATTGGATATCAAATACCAAATTTTCAACACGTGCGGAGGAAAGGTACAAAGTTTTTATTAAAATGATTGAAGTGGGTCGTAAAATTTTTGGCAGCTCATAAAAATAGGCAATACAAACTGATACCTTTTTATATGGAAATCTTATATAGTGTCTATTATATATAATTTCTATATACATATCTATATATATTTTATCACGTCGTCATATTTTAATTTAATAAACTTAATGTATTGAATAATAAATATAATAAGTTTGACGAATCGATCGTTAAAAGAAAACACAGGTAGCAAGCTTTTCATGCCGAATTTGGATTGACAGTGATTGATTGTCGAAACATTAATATTTTCTTTTCTTAAATACTTTTTATAACTAAATATCTACTATGTGTCTCGTGTGTGTGTGCGTTTGTGTTATGGTTTACGTGATATCTCACTGATCCGTTGCTGAGCTAAGCTAATATTTTTCTAGAACAAATCCACTACGTCCTCGGATTACGAGATGTACGTTCGGTTTTCATTTTAGAATGGATTTGATGACGTTAGAACAACTTACATCCGGATTAAAAAACAAATTGCTTTGTAAAATATTTTATTCGAATCTCATTGTATGGAGCGATTATTTTATTCATTGCGCACGGTTGAAAATACCTGGATCGGTTATGAAATATTTCGATTTACGCAACGGAATTTATTCAATAAAAATATTCAATAAAATTGAGATCCTGAGCGGTTTGGCCGGAGTACGAGTAGGGCGTGACGCGGGGCCGATAAGGCTAGGGTCAAAGGTTGTTTAGAATGATTTTTGAGGGGCTGCCCCGCCGTATTTAGTTTCGGAATGCTTATCGAATATTTCCTACTTTATGAAGATTGCTTTAAAAATGCGAAAGGGTGCTCACCTATCTGGAATAAATCGGAAATAAGCGGCGATTGCATTTCCGAGATATGGCCGAGCGTTCTGGAGCCGCTGCCACCATTGCGGAAACAATATTATGAATGTACGACGTACTAATAAAAAGTTATTCGCATGCGATTGTGTGCTAAGCAATAAAAATAGATTGATTTCGTGTTTTTTCGGCAATGTCGCTTTTATGGCTTGTCCGCATCGGCCTTAACATTCGCCGGAAATAGCGTTCAACAGTCTGCATGCAACACGCTCTTGTGTCCGTTAATTTTCAGGGTTTGTTGCTGATGGAAGCGGCGCGTTTTCGTGCACATTTTCGAGCAATTTAATTGCAAATTATATTTAGCGACGAAATAAAAGAATTGTTTGTAAATCAGCATTGTTAGCTGGAGCCGTGAATAAACGCTTTCTTTGGGAATACATATACTGGGTTTGCAAACTTCCTTTATTTTGTATGGTGGGCATTTCCACTCGTTGCCGTCTTTGTCACGTTTATTCTTGTTATTATACTATAATCGTTAAAAAATATTGTGCTCATTTTATTTCATTTAAATGTATACTTACATTTTATTTTAAAACGTAATGTCTATTTTTTATTAAAAAAAAGTGTACATCTCAAGTGTAAAATTCTAGGTTAAAGATTATATTAAAATCCACGAAATTGGAATATTCATTTTTAAATTATTCCGATATTAAAATGACATTTTGCATTGTATACTTCAAAATTAACAGGGTTACAACGGGAAACATGTCTGTGGATTGCTTAAAAGCAGGGTTATCAAAGTTTTTTGATTGTCTGTGTTCGTCGCACCCCTCGATTTACACGGTAGATGCGATAAAAGCGCGAATAAAATGATTAATCAAATGGGTTGCTGACGATTAAAAATTTAAAAAAGTATATTTTAAAAGTTGCTCAGTATGGACGGCACGGGACTGTTCTGAGTCGCAGCGTAACACAACGCTTAGCGACGAAACCCCCTACCCCTCTACCGCCCCACTCTGCTTCATCCATCCAAACACGACGCTGGTAGTGCTAACGGGCGGACAGCGCTGTTGCTCTATACCGCGCGGCGTAATACTAAATATAAATTTAATTTATATTTTCATACACATAGTATATACAGTCAGCCTCAATCCTCAATTTGCTTGGGGGTGTTGAACCTCCGCAGTGTAAATGAACGAGCCGCCCCTAATTATGGATGAATTACCAAATATTACAAAAAGCAATAGAAATACTTTCTTCGAAGGAGGCTTTTAATTGCCATTTAAAATAAATAAATTAAATGCTTCTTACAAATTATTATAAATTAATGTTGTGACACATTATAAGGGGTATGCTCTTTTTCAATCCTTTTTTATTACCATGTACCGTGGAAGTAATTCCACATTATACGAAGGTCATAATAAATCATGGGACACGTTCCCGAAAATAAAAAAGTCATGGAGCTCACACCAAATGTAGGGATACATTCTAAAATAAAAAAAAATGGATAACGCAATTTCGTAATTTCTTAGCAAAATATTATTTACATTAATAACGGCCATAATGATTTAATGTTATGTTTTTTAAATACTTGCATACTGAAACAATATGCCATTTTTTTCATCATGCCATAGGTAATAGAATCTGAAAAAAGCTTATCAAATTTCATTTTTAATAATAAATTTGTCTTTAAATTAAGAAGTCCCATTTGCTTAATATTGCGCTCTCAATTTATCAATTTATTCTGTAGGCAAATGTTGAAAACGTCTTTTAAAAGACACTTGTAAAAACTCGATTTTTGCAAAATATTTGGTCCAATTAAATCACAATATGTACTGTTATTCTGCTCTTTCAAGTGAGGAATTTAAATCCTGATTTTCTAATTGAAAGATGGACAGTTTTAATTTCTTTTTTAATTTAATCATTTATTCATGACCTGTACATTCGAATTTAGATCATTGAAATGGTTAGAAACATAAAATAAAAATGCAGAATTAAATAGTCAGTTGTTGTCTAATTATAATGTTCTTTCTTCGGGTAGTTCATTTTCCTGTTTCCAAAATTATAAACAGCAGGTTTCAACTGTTAAAATCTATTCAGATCCTATCCTTTAGAACGCCATCACACCTCATATTGAAAGACGAGTTCACCATATTCAAAAACTCAAAAACTCACAATAATCTCTGAATTCCTGGCTGTTTAATGTTTCTGGTCTAAATTTATTCATAAATTACACAACCGCTAACATACTGCATATTTAAAATTTTTCCACACAGTGACATTTAAAAAAAAATCAAGCAAAGTTGTAGTGTCATTAGCTCTACCTAACACTGACGGCGTATATCAGCTCCGTCGTCAGTATATACATTGATGAGTTTACTATAATGTAATTTTAGATTTTCTGAGTATGATTTTACCTTTCAAAGATGTCAGATCTTCGTGCTCTGTTTCCCCATATAATGACTTCAGATCTTTCAATGCCCCACATTTGGGACATGCGCCATAGTCTGGCAGCATCTAAATTATACCTACAAGTGATTTAGAAAAATACATTTTTTTAATTTTTACGGGGTTTTGTGAAACTAACATGTGTTAAAAATTCGTGCAAATCGAGTGAATAGGATATTAAAAAATATCACGAAAGACTTCCTGACTTGACGCTTAGAGTTTTAAATAATACTATTTAATGAAAAAATATTTTTTAATCTTAACATAAAATAAAAATATTTTATATATGTATTGTGCATATTTTTTTTTATTCTCTTTACTTTTTATATTCTTTCAATGCTATAAATCGATTAAAAGGTTTTTTCTTGTATGCCTTCAATGCTTGTAAAATAGCTTTTAAGGCCGTCAATATACCTCATAGCATCTTATATTGGTGAAATTGGATAAATCGAGCTTACCTCTTTTTCATCGAAGAGTTCTCCATCGGACAAGTTTCCCTGAATATTACTGTTTACTATAGCATCGATTTCTATAAACTCAGATGTATTTAGAATTTGTTGAAATTTTAAATAATTTTGATGATATCTAAAACAGCGAAAAAATGTGAATTAGCAATACGGTTCACCTGTATATATTTTTTATTCTTAAAATTATATTATCCTAATTTAAAAAGTACCCAATTATATTTAATTATTTGTAATTTTTAATCTCTCTTATATCCGTGAAAAAAAAATTATTGGCCTTATGCAATTTTTAAGAATTATATTATCACATATTTTTTAATGCTTTGAACCTTCCTGATAGCGTAACAGAACACATTCCTGAACAGTTATGATTTTTATTCAAATTAATCAAATATAGAAAATGGCTAAATAATATAACGGATATAGCAAAATTGTATTTTTTTTTATCTACATGAGTTTTTATTAAATTATTTAAAGCCGTTTACAGTAATGTTTGAAATATTTGTTTGACTCAAAAATATTGTACAGAGTCCACTAAATTGCAACTTTATGTATTTCCAATCTCCCTGTATTTTGAATATCATCGTTATTATCAAGTTAGTTATGTTTAAATTTGCATATGTGTTGCAAAATCAATCTGTTGGCTATATTTTGTACAAATTGGCTCATAAATTTTGATATAACCCTGTATACAATCCTATTACGTTTACGTATATTCATCATCGGTAGGAAATGGAGTCCATCGTCCTGCTAGCAAACGTATTTAGGAAATGTATAATTTCCTGTCAGATATTAGCGGGGCAAATGGGCGGAACGGTGGTTGGGGCACCGAAATAGAGCCAATGAAAGATGCACGAGCACATACGTCATATCGTTTCATTAAGGCATGCATATTTAAACAGCGTTACATTTCTGGACCGCTGTTAAATTTGGGGCCCGGTGACAAAAGGTAGCGGGCGTAGAATTTGCATTCAGTATGATTGTGAGACCGTCTTCAGGGGAAATAAATCGGCGGGCCGCGGCACATGTGGCCGTAAGTGGCCGCCGATGAACTGCCTCTGGAAATAATGGCGCGAACGCGTCTTCCGAGGTAAGGAATAAAATTTCATTGTTTTATAAAAGGGGTCCGTTGAATTATTCACACGCCAAATGCGGTCCGCCCGTGGGACCCTGCACGTGTCGGACATATTCCACAGCTTCAAGCACTGGTCCACTCTCTGCCTGTTGGAGTCTCCCATCCACACAAATCTTAGTACACCCGGGCCTCGTATAACACGGTTTTATATAACACGGTTTTGTATAACACGGTTGAATAAATGGTGGCTATTTTTTATACAACACGCTTTATATAACACGGTTTTGTATAACACGGTTGAATAAATGGTGGCTATTTTTTATACAACACGCTTTATATAACACGGTTTCAGGAAAAAAAAAATTAAATAATTAACATGTTCGATTTGTAAGTCCATGGAATGCCATGACAAATCTTTGAGCATGTCGAACTTGTCAATTTTGTTTGTTTTGAAACATTACAGTTGTGCTCTGGCATTCAATAGTGCAGTGCATATTTCTTGGTAATCCGTAGATTTTTTCTGGCTATTGTTTTTATGCGTGTATGCACTTTTAAATATTCCATACATATCAAAAACGAAAAACATGCGAAGGGTTTCAAATAGCGAAAGAAAGAATATCTTACTATTATGTTCTAATTTGGGGATTCCATAATGAAGCCGTTATTTATTAATAAATTTATAAACACCCGAGCACTGAAAGGTTATGACAAAACGAATCTACCTGTTTATTGAGAGCTTAATAAAAAAGGTTTTCTTGACCACAAGTATTCTTTTTAAAGATTGGTTTTACAATTGTTTTATACTTGATGCAAGAGATTATACGAGGAAGAAAAATATTATTGATATTGGACAGTGCACCAGGACATCCGCTCGATTTAAAACATCCTAATATAGAAATATTATTTTTACCACCAAACACTACATCTATAATCCAGCCCCTAGAGCAAGGTGTAATTTCAACATTTAAAGCTTATTACATTCGTCAAACATTTGAAAAAATACTAGAAGACATCGATCAAGATGAAAACTTAACACTTCCACAAGCTTGGAAAAAATTTACTATTTGAAATTGTGTCGATATTGTTTCTCTGCATCCACAAAGAAATAAACAATCAACTTTTAAATTCTTGCTGAAAAAAGCTGTACAGAAGTAGTCTCTAAAGAAAATGTTTTACCACGAATAAAGGAATACCTAAAGGACAATAAACATTTATCGGTATTGGTGGAAGGTTTTATGACATGGATATTCAAGCATCCAAGAAATATTGAGGATCGCTCCGTTGAACGAAGAAGAATTTAAGTCGAAATGTTGACGAGCCTACCACAATTAATGACCTCGTAGAAAAGCAGCTGCAGCGACGTGGCTACATGTTTCACATTAAAAACCATAAATGGCGGCTTGGAATTAGCTATCAAATTAGAATTTTTTTTTATTGAAAAGGATCCTATAATGGAAAGAAGTTCGAAATTCAAGAAGGAATTACAACAGATTTTGGAACCTTATAATGAAATACGTAAAGATTTATACGCTAAAAGCAGACAATCGTGTATTACTGATTTTTTTTAAGACTAAAACCACAAGAAATCCAGAGTCCTCCGACAAGATGAAAGTACCCCTCTACAACCGATCTCGAAAGAGTAAAACATCAATATCACTCGCTAAGTGATGTTATTTATGAATAAAATGCTACATTGTATTATTAAAGTTTTTTCAATAATATGTAAATGTATATGTATTTGTTTATTTAAAAAAATAAAGTACATACTCATATAAACTATCTTCGAATTTTTTTGGAACGCAAACCCTAATTTTGTATGAACTTCAAACCTTGTATAACACGGATTTATATTACACGACGTTTTGGTGGAACCATATAACCGTGTTATACGAGGCCCGAGTGTATTATCTGGTTAGATACTATGCATGAGCTTACGGAAAAAAATATTCGCCTACACGAATCAAATTATAAATTATTAATATGTTCAAGTTAACTCCGGATGACATTCAGAGAAAATGCTCTGAAAAGTAATTACAATTTTAGCACTTAAATTGAAATTTAGTATTTTGTACAATGATACATAAAAATGAATATTTCAATTTGGTTTCATTATTTTTTATGCTAATTAAATCTCTTATATATAGCGTATTTATATAATATGCTCTATTGAATACGTTAATTATAAATTTGTATATTCCTTTTAGAGATATTTTTTTTGTTCAATACTAAGAAAATATATATTAGCAGAAGTTGACATCCTCTGATTTAATAAAATAATTTGTATTTGATGTCAGTCAGATTTTTTAGAAGATGAATATGAATAAGTGGCGTGGGATAAGACGTTTATGATAAAAGTTGAGGAGTGTTGTAGAAAAGTAACTTGAGTTGAAGTATGATTAAGTTGAATTAAGATAGTGGTGAATTAGGATGAGTAGATATGTAAAATGTAAAATTTGTGTAATAAATAAATATACAGTTTAATGAATTATTAATTTGTTACAATATATTTGATATATATATTGATAGATAATCTATTTCCATTCGTTTTTAGCTATTTTTTCTCGTCGTCCGAAGAGGTTTATTTATAATGAAAAATAGACCCCAAGCATTTTAAAACAGAATATTGATCAATTCTTCATTAATATCTTGACATTTTTTATTAAAATGAATTATTCTAAAAATAAAAATAGTTTCGATATAAAGTAAAAGTTCGTAGTAATCGCACGTTTCACTTGCACTTGGCACATCGTACCGGATGCGAGTGAAAAAAACATCGCGTGCGTGGGAACAGCAGCGAATATTATTGTTTTTAATTTTTTACCCAATTGCAGACAATAAAGAACAATGATTATTTATAATATTTATTCTTGAGACTTTTGAGACAAATACCAAAGGTTGTGATATGTAGGATTTATATTAAAAGAGTTATTCGAATCAAAAACTTGGGGTCGATAATAGCATCGGCACGGCTAGATTAATATTTGATCACAGATGGTCGATATAATTGAGATTAGGGCTGTTCTATAATTTATATTTTAATTTTAAATTTGGTTATGCACTTGTTTAACCTGTAATATGGCATAGGGTAATTATATTTATGTAGGTTCATGCTTAGAACTTTTTATTACTTTTTTTGTAATAAGAATATTACACGAATAGGTACAATAATTATTTTAAGGCACAATAATTAAAACTAATAGTATATAATAAATCAGGTCTAGAAAAATTACGGCTCGCGGGCAACATGAGGCCTGGCGGGAGTTTTTAACTTCTGGCTACTCATTTAATAATATAAAATAAAACGAATCAGCGTACATAAATTTATCAGTCCGATAAGAAAAAATCAATATAGAAAAAAAAATTGCGGCCTTCTGAAATTATAAAATTAATAGTGCGTCAGCTAAAAAGTTTAGCCAGGCCTGTATTTAATTATATTAATATAATTTATTACGGTTAGAATATTCAGAATTTTTTTGGTATATTTATAGTATATTAAGAAGTTAGTTACCTTTAATTATTAAAATATCTTTCAATATAAAATAAACTTTAAACCAGAGAGGTTTTGAATATGTACCGATATTTTTTTCGGTTCAGCTCTGGATTTTGTTCCGATGAATAAAACTCCGATTCGATACCTCGCTATTTTCATATATATTGGTCCATTTATTGCGAAAATTCTAGATTTTTTTAACTAAGAGCATTTTTTTTTTCGGAGTTTGTAATTAAAAGCAACATTTTAATTATTCTCATATACTCTTTGTTTTAAAAATCATTTTCAACTGTTCTGTTCGGAATTTTTCTATTCATTTCATGGTATGATAAACTTTTTTTGGGTATAGTCTAAATATTTAAATTATAATCGATTATTTTTATATTGACATTTATTTATTGCAGTTTTTGTCTTCAATATTTATGTAATCTCTCCTCTCCTTTATTTTTTTTATTAAATAGTATCATACATAATATTAAAAATAAAGGTACAGATCGATTTAACCAATTTATGTAAAAAAAATCAAAGATATTCGAATAAGCACTTTTTGTGTCCGTGTCTTATAGGTAGCTTTGAAAAAAGCATCACACATTTTTATTCTCGTATTATGTATTATAGTTATTTTTTCAAATAAAAACGCTCTATAATAATATTATTGGACAGAAAGTCGATCAAAGGATATCTGTTTCTTACACAGGATGTCGCCGCTGGATCTATTTCGTCAACATTTCTTTCTTGGGAATCGAATAAGGATGGGAACCATCTGGACTTAACGCCACGTTAACAATAGTACCTTAGGAACTCTACCCGACCATTCGTAATGGATAATGTATCGTCTCGGAGGGAGCGGATATGAAAAGTTATTGTACTGTTCAGCCTTTTTCAGCATCGCATTGGCTTATGCTGGAATATTGAACTTTTTATTCTCCGAATTAAAAATATATTATGTTTTTATAATATAATAAATGCCGAGGCGTGTATTTAAACTTTCTTGCGAATATATATTTATGTGCTTACCCTCATACGTTGCCTAATATTAATATAGAGTTGAAAATGTTCATTGTTTGAACAACTTAAAATGGAAATTGTGCAGAACAAACACTGCTTGATTGACGATTTCACTTCAAATATGAGATAAGTAAATGTCGAGAAAATTTTAGGAAAATGTATGTGGCAGACGAATTGTAATTTGAATTTGAAACGATTTTAATGGCGAAATAAATTTTAATTGCATATTTTAATAGCGATCAGAGGTATGATTAATGCATGGAGAATTGTACAGTTAGCATTGTCTGCCGTAAAATTAAGATCTATAGTTTCATTTTCGTGAAAACAATGGCAAACATTAGTGGGGTGGGGCTCGTGAAAAATGAAACGCGGTTCTTCAAACAAAAGCGACAGGGAATATAATAGAAATACAGCCTGCTCGTACATGCAATATGGATGGAAAAAATGTCTTATTTATTATAAGAAAGCGAAAAAATATGAAAAGAATGATTCGAGCGTAAAATGTACAGCCTAGGGCACATCGTACATATTTTTAATAAATCTACGTCCGAGCCTGCAAATTCTTCCTAAATACGAGCATATATTAGCT
Organism: Philopotamus ludificatus; assembly: GCA_022495035.1. NCBI lineage: Eukaryota > Metazoa > Arthropoda > Insecta > Trichoptera > Philopotamidae > Philopotamus > Philopotamus ludificatus. The sequence goes on along the minus strand of JAGXCT010037236.1, from coordinate 10,541 downwards.
TTTTAATCATGCCGAAAATTAAATGAACACATTTGTCACCCTGAAAAAAATTGCGATTCTACAGAATATTAAAATTCCGACTGTCAATCTGAGACTGTCATATTGGAATTAATTTAATCGGATTTCTGTAATCGCGAGCATTTTGATCGACACGATAGAAATTCCAATTAATAATAGAATGCGAAGTGTGATTAAAGTTCAATAAATGTTTCCGAATATAGAATATCGCTCCGGAACAGATTTAGGTCAATCTGTTAGTTAGACCAAAGTGGCATTCGAGCGAATAAAAATATGCCAAAATAACAAAAAAAAAATTCAACTCGATCGTGAATAACAAAAATTAATGATGGATGTAAAATATTGGCCGTGCCAAAAATACGTACCGTTTTTAGATTAGTTTATTAAGTGAAATAATAAAAAAACATATTTTTAATTAGATATATATTATCCTTCTGAATCTATTACAGTTTGTCACCACATCAAGATTTCCTGTGGAAAAACACAAGCTAAACTGAGCGATCAAGGAAATGAGAATAGCCTTTAAAATAAAAACTCTTCACTAGCAATTTACCTGGAAACTTGACAGCTACCGAATCAACGGATTACTTACTCACTTTGGAAGGCTGCTTAAAAATAAATACTTGCCTTTATGCCAAGGACGAACCTTTGAACCCCTGAGAGACGAAGAGTACAGCTTTGAGGCCGTTCATGAATTCACATATCTCGGCTCACTTATTACAAAAAGCATGAACCCAATTTGAAAGGGCGATTGTACTATGCTGGCAAACCGGTGTTACTTTGAACTTCAAAAGCATCTACAGTTAAGATTCATATCAAAGAAGACTAAAGTCAAGCTCTATAAGACCCCCATTAGGCCCATCCTAACATGCGAGTCTGAATGTTAGGCTTAGACTAAACCAGATGAGCGACAACTAGATATCATGGAGAGGAGAATTCTGAGACGAACGTTACAAGCTGTACCGACTATACAAGTCAACAACCCTTCCTGTCCCGGAGGAAAGGAAGACCAAGGCTGAGGTGGTTGGGCTGTGTACAGAGAGACCTTAGCAAATGATCCCTCTTGACCTCCTCGTGGTGCTCCAAGTACTCCTCACCGTACTCCAAGGGTGAGTAGGAGGAACGGGAGCCAGTGGGGGGGGGTCCCCTAGAGCAGACCGCGCCCCAGGAAGTACCCGCGGGTCAGCTTGCCAGGCAGGTCATTACGGTTTCTCCGTCCTCCGAAACTAACATAGGGGTTCTTGGCGAGAGTCCCTTTGGTGCGCCTTGGGTTCTTCCTCGGTTGCCTTGGAGGAGCAATAGATTCCCTGTCAAACTTCCAGCTGTCTAGATGATGAAAGGGGCTAATAGCATAATCTGATGCGTAGTCAGTAGTTCGCGATGCTGGTGAAACATTTGAAGAGACATCTTAGCTACGGGGCACGCGGGTACTTCCCGGGCATTAGAATAAGCGATAGTGCGGAAGTGGCAATCCCGCACAATTCGGCCCTATCGCAAGCCTTATGGTGCTGGGCTGGAGATGGGCGGGAAGGTAATCGACTCCACGCTTCGTCACTGATAAACAGAGCCTCATGTGGCCCAGTACTTGCAGAACGTGGTGTGTGGTTGGTACCGACCACTGCGGGGTCCTCCTTTCCCCTGGTTGGCTGGAGTCCAGACCTGAGTTGGACATGAGTTTGGCGTGTGTTTTCTGTAGAGCCAGTATTAATGTGTACAGAGAGACACTGCATTGATACTTACCGGAAGTTAGAGCGACATAGCGGCAAATCGGATAAAATGGAGAAAGGTGTTGGATGATGAGACCAGAGCTCCCCAGGGCATATCTAAAATGTCTCAAATATCTTGCCAAGATTTCCGATTTGTCGTTGAGTAGTCTGTTTTCATCTTTACATGCATTGTATCTTGGTTTAAATTCTTTTATAAAGTCATTTGTTTTTTATAAAACATTCTAAAACTCGCTAGCTGGCTTAGCTGTTCTATTTCTCTCAGATTATTTATATACCACGGCTCTTTTTTCTGTGAGCTTTCTTTTCTTCTCTTCTTCTATTTTTGTATTGTTCTGCTGGCCCTCTAGTTCATTTATTTTGCATAATTTTTGCATATGCCTCGTTTTTTCTATCGGTAAACCGTTAGCATTCCTCATCGAACTATTCGTTTTGTTTTCCTCAGCACCTCGTCAGCACCTTGTAGTTACCGATGCATTTCTTATTTGTTTCCAATTTTCTTTGGTTTCTACGTTGACGGAGCTGTCTAGCATAGGAATGAGTTTCTGATGCAGTGCCTCTGCGTATTCTTTCTGCTTCTGTGGAACATGGCATTGACAGATTCGTTATTTTTGAATAAAAATATGAATACAGTAGAACCTCGATTATACTACCTTCATCCCCAATTAGTCCGGATAAGGCCAAATCCGGATAATCTAAAAAAATCATAATTGACAGGAAAAGACGATTATATTCAGTATGAATATTTTTTTTTTATTCAGTTTTATAAAATAATAGCTTTAATATTAAATTATTTTTTATTAAAAAAAAAAAACAATTATCGATTTTGCTTAAACCAGCTTTTCCTTTTGAAGTTAAGCAATCGCGAATATTTTAAAAAATATAAGTTGTCCTGAATCACACTCTTCTTGACTCTCAAACCACTTCATCACGACATCTAAACAGTGAAAAGCTTCTGAATGTGTTGGACTAATATTTCACCATTCATCCAGGCTTTTTCTGATGATCATATTCAACCGGAGGAAGACTATTGATATTTTTAAAGCATCTAGGGTTCTTTGATTTCCCAAATGACAAACAGTGCAGTTCATGTCTACCTGTTGCATTGGCACACACCATTATGGTGACACGTTCTTTACTAATTTTGTACCCTAGTGCAGTATTTTCACGTCTTGATGCTAAAGATTTATTAGGTAGTTTTATTGCAATACCTACAAGCCACTGTTACCTACAAGCCATTGGTACCTACAAGCCACTGTCACCTACAAGCCACTCTAACCTACAAGCCACTGTCACCTACAAGCCACTGTCACCTACAAGCCACTGTCACCTACAAGCCATTGGCAATTCTGCCAAGCTTTCACTGTTACTTACAAGCCACTGTTACCTACAAGCCATTGGTACCTACAAGCCACTAGTACCTACAAGCCACTGTCACCTACAAGCCACTGTTACTTACAAGCCACTGTTACCTACAAGCCATTGGTACCTACAAGCCACGTCCACGTCGAAACCAACCCCGTCGTCCGAAGGGGGTCTATTTTTATAAGGGAAAATAGACCCCAAGCATTTCAACTCAAGTATATTTACGAAATTATCGCAACATTCACTTTAAAAAAAAAGTATCATTATAAGAATAGAAATAGTTATTCTTGGATAAGCTTTTTATAATTTCTATGTCCTATGGAAGTCTATGTCTACCTTTGCCAGATTGGCACACCATTATGGTGACACGTTCTTTACTTCACTTTGTACCCTAGTGCAGTATTTTCAATGTCTTGATGCTAAAGATTTATTAGGTAGTTTCTTCCAATACCAACTGGTCTCTGTCAGGCATTATAATAATGACTTAATCGAATCCTTCCTCCCACAAAATGTCTTCAATGTGTCAATGAGTATTTGCTAGGTATGTCGGCAGAAAGCTTTTCCCCATGAATTTCAAGTTCCCTGATACCATGTCGTCCTTGAATCTTCAAGCCAGCCCGAGCTTGCTTTGAATAGGGAATTTCCATTTAATTTGTATTAAAAATATTGCCGGTTAATAATAATGGACCAGTTATGGCTGTCCAAATGATCGTCTTTGTATGAACCACATAAAAATACACTCTTCAACTTCTTCATTTGCTGATTTTTTTATAACTTTACGTTCTGAGGTTCCATCTTCAGACATTAAACCATTAGTAAACTTTAAAACTTTTTCACTTCTTTTATATCCGAGATCGTTGACGTTAATGACACCATATTTATTGCTAGACAAAAAAAAAAAACTCAATCTTGTTGAAATCCTGAACAAATGCATAAAACGCATTTAAACACGTACGTAAACAGCAGATGTGAAAATCAGCACGCCCGTACACAAAAAACTAATTCGTATTTTTTTTGTTTATTTTGACTAATCCGGATAATCGAAAATCCGGATAATCGAGGTTCTACTGTATATGTTTTATTTGTTATAATAAACGAGCGAATGCCGAAGCGATACGAGCAAATGCTAAAACTATGAAATAAATCTATAATGTTTATTCAATAGTTAATACCGAAAAAATAATACTAACTTGCATTTCACAATTAGTGCAAAAACTGCACCTGTTTTTGGCACTACCTAGGATTGTAATGCAATTTTAATGCATTAAATATGAATCGAAATAAATCATCTGTGTACATTTTAAATGTAGGTCAGTGGGATTTTGTTTAAAATTAGGAAAATGCAATACAATTTAATGCGGATAATTTGGCTGGTGTATCACGTGCTTCGGTTATCCATTAGGTGGGCATGCCAGAGGCCCAGATCGTATCAGACAGTGTCATTAGGGCCTCGTCTCGCAACACTGCAATATGACGTCAACTCCCCCATACATATTGGCCATTAGTGTATTGGCGTTGTGGCCAGATGTGACAAAGTTGAGCCGCAAAGATAAGCGGTTCTAACTTTCCGAAACTGTCCGATTCCGAACAACTTTTCTCCGGCGGACTGTTGCGGTGGAAATGTGTGCGGTCTGCACAATTGCACGATATTGACGTGCTAAATTCACGGGTCAAATGCGAATTTTGAAATCCGTTGTCCTTCGTGTATGCCTTATCTCTCAGGAACCGGTGAATGAAGACGGATTATTTCTCGGGCGAATTGACGCCAGTCGGATTCTGCAACGGATCCAAGGGCCATTATAAATACATTCAGAGGAATATATGCATGGAATATTACGTATATATACGTGAGTCGTATAATACATTAAATAAACCAATATTTTTATTTATGTTCAAAGGGAATCGTTTTATTATATTATATTTTTTATTACAACTTTAAAACACTGTCGTGCTTTAATTTTCATCACGTCTAGTTGAAATTAAAAAGTAGATTATAATTTTATTATATAAATATTATTTAGTCGATGTTGTGGTTATTGTTAAAACAATTACTTTTGATGATAAGCGATTGCACGATAATAAATGTATACGTTTCTACTTAACCCTCATAACATTCATATTTAATGTTATGTTATATAATGACATAATAAAGCCAATGGTAAGAAATAATTCTAAATATTTTGGCTATGAATAATATTTGCATTTATTTATAGAGTGGTACCATTATCAGGTTATCACAATCGCCGGCGAAATGGTTGTCTCGCTGGTCACGTCCAGTCACTGTGATTTTCCGCTCCATTTTCTATCCGGTATATATCTGGTGAAAATTACAAACTTTCATTAGAAGTCCAGGACGCTGCCATCACGATTAGGGAACCGAATCCAACACAAAAAATGCGATACAGGAAGCAAAATCTGTTGAATAATTTATATAGAGAGTACATAAATAAATAATAACAAATGGGTTGGTAGGAAAATAGTTGTAGTTATAAAATTCTCAGCTAATAACGACATCTTTTCGTTTATTAAATTATTAGCTTTTAATTTTCTATTTTTTCTTCTTATCAAATCATCAGTCTGATTTTTAGTTAACTCTTCTGTCCACATTTAGTCGAGTTTATGAGTTACTCTTATTACATTTTTTTTACAAATTTATTAAGAGGGATATTCATCGGGAATATTAATCAGAACCATCTATAGAGCTTGATTTGAAATCCGATTAAAAAGTAATTATTTTAATTAAATAAAAAAACTTGGTTCAAGTTTGCTAAAAAATCCTGTGGGCCAATACGTCTGGAAAAGGTTATTATCTAATCACTTAATACTAACTTAATTATTATTATTTTAAATCTGTTATTATAATTATGAATGGGATATGGAGTGGATCGGGGATGCCGGTCGAATTAGAGAAAGTTCAGGGGTTTCTCTTTTCTTTCTCTTTTTATTTTTTATCTTCTTCTCAGTCTAATGTTTTTTCCCGGTGGAAAATTACAAAGGATGGATTTTGAAAGACGGAATTAGTAAAATCTTTGGGAATAATTCGGATTATATTGTGAAAAGATTGATATTGACTTATTTACATTAGTGAATTTGAACAGAGATTTGAAGAATAATGGATGCTTTAATTAAATCTAGCAGGAGGAGGATTTTAGTGTCATTTTTGATGTCTGTATTTTAAACCACGGCGGATTTGTATTATATTTAAATTGTACCTTCTGAATGTAACGATATAAAACTGAGCACTAAATCGGGTAGACTAGTGATTTAAAATTAAAATAAAATATTTGAAAGATGTTTATTTGTTTACTTATTTTATTAGATCTTTCCGCCATTGAAAAATCTCACATTATCTCAAAAATACCGTCCTATTGATCTGATCTGATTGATATAGAGTAGGTCTACTAAGGACTACGTTTTGCCAATATTTAAGTGGTAAATACAGAATCGCCGAGGGAGATAAACGATGTAGTAAATGTGCTTCGAAGATTGGGAAAGGTGCTGGAACAAGGGCATAAAGTATTTGATGGAACAACTTTGAAAAGGATTTTTTTATCAATCTTATTTATTGCATTATTTATTCGGCAAATTTCAATATTGAAAATTAAATCTGTCATTTGACTGTCACCGCAAGCAGCCAAAATATCCCACACATACCGATCGCATTCCAAAGGGAATAAACAAATATAATTTGCGGCGCCGGAATAATTGCGGGATTGATTCACCTGTATGACGTCACGTCGACGCTAGTGTTTGCCAAAAGTGTTTAGTTGGCAGAGAGTAGAAATCGTGTTATCCGAGGGACGGGTCAGCTCTTTGTGAATGCAATATTCTCGCAGCATCCAACCTCCATCATCTGGGCTTCGGCAAACTTTCCGTCAAAAGCTTCTGTTTGCGGCCACGGCCACCGCTTCCACTCAAACAGTTTTAGCCGGAGAGCCGTGCGCTGAATACACCTTAATTATTATTTTTGCCCCATCTATCTACGTATGTATCCCCCCATCAAGCCATATGTGCTCTACAATAATTGAATAGAAAAACAGCTAAATCGAACAGATGCGGCAAGATACAAAAACATTCGATATATATGTTTTAGAATTCCCACGTTGACAACGACTCTCGTTCATGTTAGTATCGGCTTTCCCATGTCTTCAGATGCTGTAGCTGTTTGTATGAATGCATTGCACGTATACGACAATCGAAGCAGAATTGCATCACATTGTTTGTATTAAGGATCCCATGCATTGCGGAGCAAATAGAATAATTCAGTTATTTTTATTATATATATATAAATTGTTATCGGTCGCAAGGAGCACTCCATCAGGAACATTAATCCATCATAATCAATGTTGGAGTTTTATGTAGAGCATCTGGCGGAATATGGATTGATTAAACATTGATTGCATAAGAATTAGATTGGGAAGACGTTGCATAATGCAGGAGGTCACGACTCTCGCCGCCGGAGACTGTAAGTGGTGGAATGAGAGCAGATAGAGGCATGCATATTTAATTCTTCGCGGAAGCTTTTGAGGATCAGCCAGCGGCGCTCGCGGGAATGTCGAAGATTTGAAAGGTTCAGATTGCAGATATATTGCAGTGGTTGCATTACCAGATCGCCTCCCACCTCCTCCTCGTCTTCTACTTCTTCTGCTTTGGCTTCTTTGGGCACCGCTTTCTCTCCTCCTCATTCCGTTTGTTTAAACTTGCAAAGCCACTCGGCGCCCTAATGCCGGCTCAACCTCGCGTTCACCTTCTTCTCTCATTTGATTCGAATTAGCTGCAGTTGAATACACAACATCGTTCGTTTTCCAGCTGCTCCGATTGGCACACAATAAAAGAATAAGACAAAATTACATTATTACTTTTATTCTCGTATTTTCATTGGTCTTTTCAACGAATTTTATTATTCCACAATTTTCATGGTAGCTTTTCGGTTCAATTATTTATTAAAAAAAATGAAATATATTTTTTAATATCGTCCACAATGAGTTAAACGTGTAACGTATCGTATTTCTCCAAAAAAATATAAGCATGTCTTCGATTTATGCTTTATAAAGCTTTCACGCAGATTTTTCCTAATATAAGTATCGATTATTGTGTACTATAATGATTTTTAAATAACTTATTCATTGCAATATAGATTTTAGAAAAGTTATACCCTGGAAATCATTAAAATCATTTTTTTCTGCAAATTATATTTAGTTTGAGGAGTACTGATTAGACGATAAATGTTCAATTATGAAGTAGGAAAATAACTTGAATATATTGAAAAATAACACTTAGGGTTTATTTTACTTATTTTCCGGTATATTTTAGCTTTGATGCAAAGTAATAATTCATTTGTAAATTTTTTCATTAAAGTTATTGTCATTTTCTGTTAGAGTTCAGCAGAATTTGTGCAATATAAAATATTTTTATGATTCAGGGTAGACAATGGGTTTTAAGTTTTTTACCTATTGATAAACTATGAGATTAAAACTTAATTTTTTTTATATAGTTCACAATATTCGTTTAAATAATTATTCAATTCGTGTTATGGTTCAAAGGCTTTTATAAAATTAGAGCAATTTACAAAAAAAATGATTTTTCAATAATCAAATATTATTAACAGCGAGGAAAATAGGTCTTTCCTATGATTCCGTATAAAGGAAACCTTTTTATAATACGTTAGATAGGAGGGTTAGGGTTTGAAAACTTAAATAAATAAAAACTAAATAATAATTTAACATATGTATGTGTCAAATAATATAAAACATAATTGTTCTCAATTTATTGATTTAAATTTAAATTAAAAACCATTTTTCTTCATCACTGCTGTTTTTTTGGCGAATGATATTATCCTCTCCATCTCTCATTTTCATTATTTGCGACTTCTGCCCTCTTTATATAGTCTGTAATTTAGACTTTGTTTGCTATTCTTTAAAAGCTCGTTCAGGATCTCGTTTTTTGATTTCGTTCCTGTTCAATTAAAAAATAGGGCTGTTTCAGCTCCAAGCGATTATTTTTTTAAATATTTTTATTGGCTTATTATATATTTTAAATACAAATTAAAATATTTAAAAATATAAAAAACGTTCTATAAAAACTAACTCATTGTTTTATTTTAATATTTCTGATGATTAACGGTTATTTTCTACTTTGATTGAAATTTTCTGATCGTGTTAAAGAAAAACCGTGCTGTTGGATACCGTGTTATAGGAAAGTTACCTGTAGTTTTTAACGTGTTTATCCAATCAAAGTTATATTTATATTCGGGGGCGGCTCGTCTATATACACTGCGGAGATGTAACACCCCCCAAAACATTAAGGAAAAATATATTTTTAATATTAATATATATATATCTATTGATTTTATGTATTTGGAAATATAAATATATTTTATATCTATTATTGTGATCGGTGTGTTACTCTGTGCGGTGTATAGCAAGAGCGCTGTCTGTTAGCGCTACCAGAGTCTGGTATTGGATGAATGCGGGTCGGTAGCGAAGTGCGGGGGGGGGGGGACTCGCCGCTGAGCGTCGTATCGCGCTGCAACTTGGTACAATCATACTGACTCACAGCTTCTTTGAGCCACGTGCCGTTTGTCATTTATTTTATTATGTTTAATATAATTCAATATTTTTATCACACCTTATTTTTTATATTTTAAATAAAATATGAGCAAAATATACAGCACCCCCAAATATTTTACCCACGAGCCGCCACTGCTAATAATATATTCGTCATCAATGTTATTATTTGATTTAAAAATATATCCATAGATTAAATATATTAGATATTAATATATACATATTTGAGAAGAAAACAAGTCGAACTAGCGGAAAACATATTTCGTTAGTATTATTAATAAAATACTGTACGTGTTAATAGCATATTATATTTTTTTCATTTTTTTAACGTTACATGATATGATTCTGTGTGATGTAGCTTACTACGCGGTTTAACACGAGTTTCACGTCATTTTTAAATCGTTCTTCGTATTATATTAACGTATCAGCGGAAAATTATATAAATATATATATATATATGAGAAGCATGGAAAGAACTGGAAGTAAAGTTTGTAGATCAATTTAAGCACAGGAAAAAAACAGTAAAGCTGAAAGTAAACCCAAACTCGTACCAAACTTCCAGCTCTCTCAAACCACCACCCCCTTCTACTTTCGTCCAACCACCAGAATAACCAAAAGTAGACTCATATTATAAACAAAATAAAACAACAGCACGACCGTTTCCCTTATCCTCGTCAACCCCTCCCCCAGCTAACTAACACAACAACAACTTAGGATTAAACAAAACCATATACACATGCATGTAGATGTAAAAGACGAATAGGCAAGTATGCAAACAAACACAAGAAAGTAAGTACATAAATATATATATATATAATCTTGCATATTCAAATTAAATTAAATTCTCTCCTCGGTTTTCCATCAGAAA
>JAGXCT010037235.1:159675-169820 GCA_022495035.1 Philopotamus ludificatus | reverse complement strand
TGCAATGTGTATTCATTGTGTATATTAGCGGATGCGAAACAGTTAAAAATTTAACTGAAACGGTCGCAATAAAAGGAAAACGTTTTTTATTGGGGCCGTTTGGTGCTGTGCGCTCGCTCATACGAGCGCACAAGCCTTTATCTGCGGAGGATTGTGTGTGTGTGTGTGTGCACAGCCTCCTCCGCAAATATAAGTTTTTATAGGCTCGGCAACCAATTGTCTTACAGTACGAGACTTTGAGGAGAGACGCATTTGTTAAGATTATAGTAAAATATAACACTTTTGCAGAGGTTGCTAGTATGATAAATGAACTCATTTATTTTTGCCGGTCGGCTGAGGGGCGGGCTGCGCGGGGCAGTTCCTATCTCGTCGGGAAATTTACTGGCTTAACGTACTACCATATATGTATGTAAATATGCATGTGTAGCTATGTATACCCGTAACACACAATAGATTTGTAACAAACCTCAATAAAACACTATAGATAATCATCTTTCAATCAAATAAGACTATTCAATCTAACTCATTCAAACTATAACCCCGAAGACGAATAAAATCGCAAATATGAAAGCAGGCGCATTCGACGTTCGACAGTGTTGCTAACTGCACTGTATCGCGGGGCTAAGCTGGAGCCTCTGCACGAAACGAGCCCGGGTCACGTACAAAATTCGAAACGTGAATGCATATCTACAGCACCGGTGACTACTAAATTTCAAAATATGGTCACTGTGGTCCACAATTATAAGAAATATACATACTTAATCATCCCGAACAACGGTCAACATTTCATCGATGTCTCCTATTCAATAGCAAGGTGGACGATATATAAATAATATTTAAACACGAGCCGCCACTCCATAATGCACATTATCGAGGATTCGGGTATCTTGAAAATGTATATTTGTATTTATTTATTTTGACTGAGATGGATGTATGGCAAAACAGAAAGATTCCAAAGCACCATTCACCCATATAAATATTCAATAAAGATTCTAAAAATGCAAGGACAATGAGTCTCGCACATACCTCCTCAGTGTTATAAAAAATTGCAAGAATTCGTAGATTTTTCGGCGGAGGATTAACCTATCCGAGCTGTAACTTAGCACAGACGCGGTTAGGTTACATTATCGTAATAATATGTATGTCACATACAAGCCATAACACTGGTCAATGTACACTGTGTATATGTTTTTAAAATTCACGATTTAGTAAAATTTTATTTTTTAAAGATTTAAATTCTATATATTTTTTACGATTACACTCTCACGATATGTAACCAAATAATATAAATATAAATTGATCAATAATATTACCATAATATATTAATACATACTTATTATTAGGTTGGTGCATAATTATCAGACTTTTTTGAATGCGGATTTTTTGTTTTATAGAAATTGCTGTTTTGTTTACTTTTCTTAATAAAAATGTTAATTTATTTTTAGGTTTTAAAAATTCGATAATCATCCTCATATTCGTCATATTATGTTCTTTCACTTCGAAAAAGGATTGGAAGCAGCGCAGTGATTTCGCGATTTAACGAACTTTTTGGCGCAGGAAATGTTTTTCCCGTTTCAAATCTGGCGACACTAGCTTGGAAGATAAGCCAGGAAGAGGTCGACTATCGGATTTCGACGACCAACCACTTTTGGCAGCCGTGAAAGAGGACTAAAGCTTGACAACTCGAATGGTGGCCGAAGACTTTAATGTGGGCCATTAAACCATCATTCGTCGTCTCAAAAGCTCGGAAAGATACCGAAAGTGGCTAGATGGCACGAACTCTCCGACAACAATAAACCCGAACGTGTCCGATAATCATTCACCAACCCAATATATTAAATAAAGTGGAAAAAATGTACGTTACTTTGAAACTGGTTTATCACCGGCTGTGTTTGTTATGGTTTTGAAGATAATCTTTCTTTTTGACATTCGTTTCTTTTTTGGCACAGAGCAAAACAAATTGAACGGCCCGAGATTGGCGGGACACCTTGTGGTATTTCATGCAATTTTTATTTAATAAAGGATTTTAATCAAATGAAGCTACCCTGACAATCTTTAATGTTCATAGAGGCACTATAGTCCTTAGTTCCATAGATGGTTTCAAAAGTTCAAAACTGGTGAAAGTAGTCGAAGAGACACACCAAAATCAGGAAAACCTCCCAAAATCTATGATGTCGCATTAAACTCATTAGTGGAGTCTGGTCCGTGTAAAACAGTCAAGGAATCAAGGAAAAAAACCTGGGTAGTCCATGATCAAGAGTGAAGGATAATTTTAAAAGGCATTGATCTTTATGGATCTTTACTGTCCATATGAAACCGATCCGATTCTTAAAAGAATTGTTACTGGAAATAAAACGTAGGTCATCTACACCGAGGCAAAGTGAAAATAACAATGACTTTCATCGATCAGTTTTAGGAAACAACCAAAAATTAATTCTACAAAATGATGATAGATGACCACACGCACCAAAAATTACGCAGGACAAAATGAGAAAGCTAAATTTAGAAGTTCTGTTACATCCACCATATTCAGCCGCAATGGCACCTTTGGATTATCGGATTTTTATGTTGATGGAACGTTCGCTTAAAAAAATTTTTTTTCGAACAAACCCCAAATAGCTCAGAGCTGTATTTAAATAAAAAAACGACCGGAATTTGACGAAAAAGGTATTATAAAATTGCCTATTCTATGGAGGAAGATCATAAAAAAACACAGATAATACTTATAGACCTGTACAATAGAATAATATTGTACAGTTTCTGTTTAAATAAACTGATTTTCGAATTAAAAAAATGACATTTCTTTCCGCTTTACATAATATTTATATGTATGTGGAAAAGTGAATTTAATAATTTAAATTTGATGCGTATTTTCTATATAATTTAAAGACGTCATTGCAAGACGTAAAATATACATAATACCTTTTATACTTATTCAAATCCCGAAGCGCGCCGTTAAAATTGAATCCGTGACATACAATCGAATCGTAAATTGGTTCAAATATGCTTCCTTTCAAAAATGTTTTCTTTGAAAAAAATGTCGAGTGCCAAAATGTCAGTATTAAAATAATGAATATACTTGATGCAGAATATACATTAAATGCAGAAAAAAATTGAGTAAGCATAATCGATAAGAAGACGGCCACGACAAATCGAGTGTCACTAGGTGTGGAAGAAAATGACGCGTGCAAATAATACATGGCTGTCGTTTGCTGTGAGCGTCACTCGAAGATGATCGACCCTTGAAAGGAATATCCCTGAAATATGATCAAATATTTTACCCTCACTTTTGTGCTAGAACATACTTTTTGTGAATTTGTTTCAACATAAAGTAAATATGACATAACGGCTCATTTTGACGAACCTGTCATCAAACGTTGTCACAAGCAACACGCCGCTTAATGTGAACAATTTAACAAAAATGCGACAAAGAATTTTTAAATTGAATATAATTTTAAATTATTGAAAAAATAGGATTTTTATAAAGCTATGATTAGCATGTGAGTTTTAATGTGACACATTTATGGATCATAGTCATGATTTGACCATTTGTTTGGCCATATGATGGACAAGGGTGAACCAAGGAGTTTATTAATCACTAAAAAAAATCATTTGGACAAAAAAATGTATCCTTAAATACAACATATTTAAAAGCATATTTTTCTTAAATTTCATAATTATATGTATTTAAATTAACAACTTTACGGCTATAAAGATCGCGCTCAGAAAAGCCGATAAATGGGCTACCGGCCTATGTTGATAGTTCGGAGTCCGACCGATAAGGTATTAAGAATCGATATACAACGTCGATCACTAGTAATTTAAAGAAAGTCTCTGACCTTATTAGATAGCTATAGTAGATAGCAACTACTATAGATTACAATATACAGTCATAGGTATAGTTTTACATGGATGTAGTATCCCACGCAGAAAACATATGTTTGAACCGCTTTTAATTATTTTGTTGTTTTAATATTTTTTACAATCAAAATGTAATTTTAAATAAATAGATAGCAATCACCAACAATGAACGGTAAAAATGTTAAAATCATAATAAAAATACATTTCGCGTATGAATAACTCTCAAATAAATATTATATTTAACATGATATTTTTATAAAAACAATTGAAGCTCCTTTGCGAAAAGTATTTATTACATAAATAATATATTATATTAGTTGATACTTCATACAATTATGCAAAATGTTACTCACATGAAAAGCACCCCCGATAAGTGGACCGGCCTGTCCCACATAGAGGGTGGAAGCCGAATCAAATGTCAACTGTTTAGGCTCTCTGCGCACCACCATCGTCTCAAACTCCAAGCAGTTTAGAAACAGAGTTATGTTATCGTTTGTAACTCTGAGAGAAAATCTGGACCACTTCTTAGCCATTGACGGAACCACAAAACTCGCTATCTTATGGGAGACGTAGGCATTGGGCGCGGTATAGAGGAGAGTGATGTTGGTTACCTCCTCGCCAGACGTTATAAGCTGTACCCCGAATTGGACTATGGTGTCCAACGGGTTAACAACGCTAAACAGAAATCCTCCGTCTTTAGTCCACGGACGTATTGTGGCCGTTATAGCAAATTCAGGATAAAGTTTTTCAGGCATGAAAAGTCGATATGGAGATTTTATATCCGATCCGGGCCTCATGCCATAAGCGGGAAATTTGTCCAATCCTTCCGTAATAAACATCATTTTCTGGTTGTTGAATGGAACCGGGATTGCTCGAAGGATGTCGTGCTCGAGAACATCTGTAAAATAAATAATATTTTTTTAGTATATTCGTAGAAAATACGCCACTAGTTTTCGTCGACATCCAAACTCATTAGAAATGTTAATATTGTAAAGGATGTGCAAGGTTATCTGACTCGGACCATGGCGAGCCTTTACTCTCGCCGGTGGACGAAATGCAAACACAGTTTATAAAGTTGAACACATCGACAGATTTATTAACTAGAAAGAATTGTTACGAGGCAGCTGTTAGGTTATGAAGTAAGCACGTGATCGTGTGACGTCCTAGTGCGCTCTATGTCGCGACCTCTGACAATGACGGCACTCCTGGCGGTCGAGAGTCCAGAGTGTCGGTAGAGGCACCCTTCCTTGATGATCCTCGACGAGGGGCCGGCTGGGGGCTCAGGGGTCGGCAGTGTGCTCGACGTGGCATGCCAGGCTGCGGTCTCGAGTCGGATGCTGAGGCGGAGTCTGCGAACAACCTAGTCGGCTGTTGGTTGGCTGGTCTGTTGCGATGATGATAATCGGTGTCGATGATTAATGCCATATGAAGGACGAGAGTAATCCCCAGAGTCGTCTGCGCGGGGGAAGCGTGGTAGATTTCCGGAGACGCCGCGTATTGTTGCCAAGGCACAACACGACGTTGGTCCAAACACGTGAAATAACCACCACAATATTATACTACGATTATTACACAATTCATTAGAAAATATATTGCGAAAATGACGAAAAAAATGTCCCCTTTGATAATACAAAATTAATGGCCGAATGTATTATAGTTTAAATAATTTTTATCAACGGCTAAAATATAAGTATGTAATATTATTTCTATCTATCGGCACAAAAAACATATACAATAAAATAATAAAAAAGTATAGCTAAAACATTGACTTAAAATGAACGAATTTGTAAAGAAAATCGTACTTAAATTGTTTGACATTCGCCATTGAACACTGTTAAATATTTAAAAATAAAGTCTTTTGAAATCATGGATTTCGATTAGATAATTAGAACGTATAATTAAGAACAATGGTGCGCATGTTTATTTACATGTATAAAATAAATCAAATTAGATAATTTACGTACAATTAACCCTAGCCAGACTTGTCATACTTAACGTTTAAGATTACGTGCGATTACCGTTTGAGTTTATCTTTTAAAATAATTGATAACAAAGGAAACGTAAAAGGAGAGGAAATTCCGTAATTCGCCGAGCGTAAAAAGCGTTTTGACAAATTACTAAAAGTTCTAAACTCCAAGTGGGAAGAAACCGGTAGGAATTACGGTCTGGCTCACAATTTATGAGTAACGGAATATAATCTTTGACACACGACTGAGCTTCCTACAATTTCCTCCGCAAATTCTAGCCGAGATTTGTTTTTCGTCGGAAGGAATTTAGCATTTGGCAGTTTGAGTGATCTCGGATGAAAGAGCGCCCGCGGTCGCATCGCCTCCAGGCGTCCTCGCGAATTAGGCGGATCGACTAGGCCGCCGTACAAAACAATCACACATATTTTTGCATCTGTTATTTCTTATTATTGTATTAGTTTACTTTTATTTATATTTTCAAAAATAGAAGGCATTTTTAATCACTTTAATAACAAGATATGTTATTCAACTTTTTTTCTCGTAATAAATAATATTACATCATCATAACTTATTTTATGAATTACTCTCCAAGATGAAAATAATGAAAAAATTTTCATTATTTTCAAACTTTACAATTCATCATCAATCAAGCACATATTTTAATTAACCCAATGCAATTTTAATTAATTATTAAAAAACAATCTTAAATATGTTAACCTTATCCTTAGCTGAGTTTTCGTATGTGTTTTCTTTAAAAAAATCATTACTCGCAATCAAATATTCATTCCATCATGTTTTATAAATATTGACTATTGAACGTCTCAGTTTGATATGAAACATAGATGAATTATAATATGTATATAGTTACGAATATCAAATATGTATATCGTATCAAAATATATATTAGAATACACCTACAGTATAGGAATGGTAATCAGAAGGCTCATTAATTATGAGAGCTTTCAAATAATTTGTAATCATAATCGTTCTATATATATATTTGTGTACATTTATTTTATTTTGATTTAAAGTAAAATCAGCATTACCGAATATTCGTTACAAAGGTAACAACGTTAGATATTAAAACATTAGTCGGGCAAGCAGGCTTTGGGCGTGGATGACAAGGGTGTCCAGCCTGTCGTCACGTGTACCTTCACCTTAACCCGTATTACATTTACATTTTGTTTGAAAAAATCCTCAAGAGATACTAAAATAATGAAACGATAATCATTTACACAGTTCTTTATAAACGAAATGTCACAATAATTTCCTTTATTTAAATCCAACACACATAAAAAATTAATGGCAAAATAAGGCAAACCCCCGAAAAGCGCCGACACGTCTCATCAGTTCGTCCTTGTTTTCACAGTATTTTTTGGTTCGATAAAATCTTATTTTATGTTTTATGTTATAAGATTCTTCTATTGGTCAATAATTTAAAGTTAGGATTTTTAAAAGTAAACTAGTTTTATTTTAATATCGTTCAGAACAACACGATACTACTTTTACTGTTTTAAATTCTCTTCATATAAAAACGTAAAGGTAAGACTATAAAAAGCGATTAATAAATACAAAAATAAAATAATATAGGTTTAGATCGCCTATACTGAGAGAATTCAGGCAGGCGAATGGCGTGATAAAATATAAAAAGACAGATAAAAAATATTTAAAACGTTACATTTGTATAACTTTTAAATATAATTTTATCCTGGATTCGGCTCGTTGCTCCGATAATAACCGGTATGTGTTTAAAACAAATACAGTTACAATATGTTTTCATTGTTATTTTCTTCTTTTCTGGTACTAATATGTTTTTATAAAATTTTGTGTAGGACTTCAAAATTTATTAGCACACACGATATTAAGTCAATTTTATTGACGAGATCCAACTCGACCAGATGGCTGTTTAGAATCCTGGCAATATTGCTTCTAATATTTCCAAAAATTGATTTATACATAATATTAAATAAGCAATACTTGAATTTGAAATAATTTTAAATAATAATAGTTTGCTATCCGATGAATTAAAAAATGGAAATCCCGCAAAAAGGAACAGTGCCATAAAAAAAAATCAGGTATACTTCTTAGATAAAAATTAAATATAATCATACTTCCTTTGAGATAAAATGTAAATTTATAATGATGCTGATAAAAAAATATTTCAATGGCCTTACTTTAAAATTAAATTTATTTCTATTACATATATTTACGTTTTCGTGCTTTACTTTGCGGCCTTGTCCCGAGGGCCTTTATTTTGTTTGTGTGGAGAAAAATCAAATGACTGGACTCTAATATTCCGAACATATATATAATTTATATATATGTTAAAATTCATATTCTTCAAACAAGACTATTTGTTTTATTATTGAATTCGTAAACTCATACACACACACAGACATAATACACTATGCGTTTTATTGTCACACTATAGATATAGTTTGATAAAAAAAATATCGTAAACTGCATCACTTGTCCATGGGATATCTTGACATTTGTAATATGATGGAAGTTTGGTGATTTTTTACTTAGTTATATTATATATACTTATTTTAATTGTGAATGTTTTCTAAACTTCACCAATTCATATTTTTGTAAATGAATTATTAAAGAATTAAAAAAAAACTCAAAAATGTATATACCGGCCAATACATAGTATAGTGTTTATCATCGTTTGATTATTTTAATAATTATGTTTAAAAAATGGATCATATGAAAATAGTTTCACACAGCAATCTGTTTTTTATATTATTTAATTTTACATAAACAAGATAAAACTAACATAAAATAAGAATTTTTGCACCATTTGGACAATGTCAATCAATAACGCGTATCTAGTAATGGGGTTAAGCAACTTCGAATAAAAATACACTCATATATAATCTATTATTATATTAAAGTAATTTACTTATAATGTTAAAAAAGGATAACCCTGTTATAAAAACTCAAGTCAATAGTCAGATTATACAAATGGAAAATTTATGTAGGCTACGGATTTCGGTCAAAATAATAAAGCTTCATTTATGACCAAAACTATACTTTAATTTACCTCCGATATTATTTCATAAACCAAGTATTAGATTTGATTTATTAAATTAAATTAAGACACAGTCGATACGCAATAATTACAGTTATATACTAGATTTGCAATTTCATAAATGACGAAAAAACGTTTTAACGAAAAAGTTAAACATAAAATTATGAATATAGAATTACAAGGGTCAGCTCATTTAGTGAAATCCACTTGAACAATGGCAATATTTTGGAGCCATGTTTAATATACCGGAGGTCATGATAATATCCCGGACCCCTAATAAAAAAAGTTATTTATGATTACTTTTCCAACAAAGGTTTGATAAAGTCGTAAATATTTTTAATTGGTAAAAATAAAATCTAACAATACAATATTATTTAAATAATTTATTTTTTAATTCACAATATATTGCCAACTTATTGTTTTCATAATTAATACAACTATTTAAGTTCCTATTTGTATGTAATCAACAATATTATTGCTATTGACGAATGAAAAACTTGTAATTATTAAACCCCGGTATAGTTAATAAATATTTTAAATATTGCACGTTTTTTTATTTTACGTGATGCCATCTCTCCGTACTGACTCGTACTTCCACAGAATACTATTGCGTTTACTTAAGATAAGTCGGTAAAACAGCATCCGCACTTACCATTTCCTACATCAAATTCAATCGTTGTTTTTTTAAATATTCTGTTCATTCGTTCGGCTAAACGGGACACCATGTTGCATAATCAGGACAGTGAAATCAATTCTTCTCAGAATATACAGTAGGGGCCAAATGATCACGAACACCTATGAATTGACATTTTTTTTAGTTTAGACTGACCATGTATTATTGAATCCCTTTTTCTGTTTGTTTCTATGAGGATAACATTTTATATATTTTTTTTGAAATCAGGGTAATTAAAATTTTTCGAGAAGTTATTATAATTATTTGTTAAAAATTTAGTTCACTATGTACTGTAATTGATTATTGTAGAATATATATTGTGTAGCAGATTGTTTTTGCAGATTATAATGTTATTTTGTATTAATTGCCTAACTTCGCTCAATAAACCCAACTGTTTATTCGAGACTATACTAAGCGGCGTCGACTTTTTTTTAACATCATATGTATAGTATGCAAGTATGGATTTACATCATATCGACAAATACAAAATGAAAAAAGTTTAAAAAACCTTTAATCTTTGATATGTACATACATATATTTAATCATCATCATCATCAAGGCTCTCACTCGCTGAGAGCATGGGCCTTACCAAACTCTCGCATGGTAGTCG
>JAGXCT010037235.1:127607-154727 GCA_022495035.1 Philopotamus ludificatus | reverse complement strand
GTATGTAGAGTATTCGAGACGTTCTCTATCTCTTTATTGTGACGGGAAATACTTTGTATAATAATGACATTTGAATTTAAAATACATGTGGATTTCCTACGAAAATATTGTTTCTGCACGTGAAAAGTCCAAAGAATTTATTAAAAATGTGCATCCACATATTTAAATAATAATATATCCTACATGAGTATACACTGTGTGCATCGACACAGTAAATCCGTTCTCCTCCTACCTCGGCGATATGTCACAACATTGATTTATCGCCCTTTTAGCTTTCATAAACTTTTATCATTTGGGAAGTGGCCCTCCTGAGTGCAAACCGACAAAAAAACTTCTGCGTGCTCCAACTTATTTATTTAATCCCGTAATGTGCTTCAGATAAAAACATTAATTTTTATGTCACTCGACTATAGCATTGAAAATCTTAGATTGGTTGGAAAATCGAAACATGTTTATTTTTTCAAGCGTCGTTTAAATCCAATAAATAGGGCTGCCATACTTCCCAAGCATTGATTCGTTGATAAATAAATAAAACATGAAAAAAGTCGCTAGCTAATGATTTACTTTACTCGGATAAAAAATCGAAAAAGTTAAAGAGCTCAAATAAAATGAACAAAATAGATGCAAGGTGAGTCCTTTTAAATATACGGGACGTATGGCAACCCTGCTAATAAATTATATTCTTTGTCAAAAAGTGTAAATTAGACACGTGCGTACATCTACATGCATAATGTATATCTTATTAGAGTTTGTATTGTCACTTTTTGGTCCTAATCTAATTTATATTAAGACGTTGCACCAAATTATAGTTAATTGTGATAAATGTGTCGACAATCGTTTTCGATCAGCGAAGAAACAACAAGAGAGAGAGCAGGATGGGACGAATATAGTAATCGTACAATAAAGTTGACAACATAATTTTTCATAAAATTTTATATTATACTTAATCAAAGGTTAAACTTACCGCCGAATCCTCCTCCGAAAAATGATTGTTCAGTCGCCTGCAACACTGCCGAGAAGAGGATCAATGTTGCCCTACAAATAATAACATACATTTTAATATAAACCTGATCAACTAACTTTGTTCAAATTGTTATAATAAATAAACGCTGGATATACTCGTATGTTTTGATATATACACAATTAAATATTCCAAGAAAGCTATCTTATATTCTCCAAAAATTACAATATTTACATAAATGGATATATGTATATGACCGACCTTTAATGGAGAAATGAATGGTTTTTCTTTTTGTGTAATTCAAATTCGTACACAATTGGTTCCTGAAAATATATGCGAATGTTGAATGTTCGAAAGTAGAGGAATTTAAAAAATATCAAAACCCAGGATTTTTTATTTGGTTCCTAAACGATTGGAAGCAATTCTATATTTCCCTTTCAATGGTCTAAGATTTTCTGCTTAACATTAGCTTTGATTTTAAACCACCAGCTAAATATTCACCAAGAAGCAATGTCAATCGGTTTTTAGACGGTTTATGTCCAGGAGCAAGTGATTCTTCCTGCGATAAGAATGTACGATTAGGCATTCCAAAATTAAATCGTCTCGACTAAATTTAATATTTGGAGAATATTCCACATTTACAATAATTTTGGACAATGAGGAAATAACTTCTTTTGCAGCATCTTTATCTACATCAGCCGATTCCCTAGTCAATTTAATATTATGAAAATAATACTTCATTTAATTGTCGCACCAGTCGTATTGTTGTAAAATAGGATATTTTGTCGTATTGAGTATATCATTATTTCTTTTATATTAAAAGAGAAATCATAAAGAACCACTAGATGAATTTATTTTAATCAACTTTTAAAATGGAAACCCAATTGTTATGGTCGTTTTCTTGCATTTCAATTTATATATACGTATGTGTAAATTTTACCACTGATGTGAATGCATTCAACAAACCGGACAATAAACCATTGTGTTTGTGCAAGATGTTCGGTGAGACATACTCGTAATTAAGCAATTTTATAAAATCTCAACATGTGTCCACATCTTAAAATTTTCGAAGTAGTAATATATAAAAATTTGGGAAAAAATATTTTAAAATACCATCGGTATTCATAAACGTATATGCCTATTTGGGCTCAATAAATTGATCAAAGATTTTACGTGCACAATGAAACGCATTCTTTGCATCAAACATATGATACTTTCTAATTTCTACAATGACCGACAGTTATAATATATTTACGTGTATACTTGTACGTTTTATTGAAAGAGGTCGTGTTATTCATTAAATTTTAATATAAGTAATGACAACGTGACAAATCTAAATGAACAAACCAACGCCGCTATTGTCAAAAAACCTCATTATAAATACACTAACGTAAAAAATAAACATAATTATATAAGAATCGTATTAAATGAAATATCGACTCAATTAATAGTTAGCACTTTATAATAATAGTGATAATGTTTAAGCCCTGTTCCACATACATAACAATTTTAACACACTTTCTCGACGTTCAATGAATAACGTTGGATATATTATTGTAGATGTAAGTTAACCTTTATCCCACTGCTTTGACCCTCTGCATGCAATATCGCCAACGCCTTATGGGAAATCGCCAACAATGCAAATACGCGGATTATATGTAGAATTTACAAAATGTATTAAGTATCTTTTTTTATTTGAAATGCAATAAAGTTGCATTCGGATTAGGCATCCACTTTTACGACCCGAACGTTTTGTCGTATCAAGTTTTAAAATTGCGTTTCACAATGCATATTTGGTTTCGTTGCAGTTAAATTTGACATGTTTAAAACAAAGCATATGCAGCATTTCAAAACAAAGCACCGAACAGTTAACCGCCTGTCCGGATACGTGACCGGATTTACACAAACACTTAACGACCGCCCGCCGATGATCAATATGATGAACAAAAAGATAACAATTTACAGGTGGTGCATGACACTTTTTCAAAAAACATTGCACCGCATTTAATCGCATACTCCAAAGAAATAACTTGAATTTGATATATACATGGTATTAGCGGAGATTTTGCCAATTCTTATTAACCGGTTCGTCATTCTTTAAAATAAAAGTGTTATTTTAGCGGAATCTTTTAATATGTTGCCTCATTTTATCAAACCAATGGATGTTTTCCAAGTAAAAGATTATATCCTCAAAATTTGATCTAAAACCTTTTTTCAAATAAATACTCGAGAACTATTTGAAAATTGACAAGTTACTTGCTGTTTTCAATAATGTTAAAATCATTCTAAACCCAGACTTAACTGGCTTAAACTGTTCTCCTTGCATTGAAATTATACACTTTCCTTTTGGAATATTTATGTTTGCTGATGTGAAGGGATTTCTCACATAAAATAGGGACTCTACATCAAGTGTAGTTGCGAGAAAATAATTTAAATTTAGTAATAATGATTAAAATAAGAAGTCAATTAGTTATTTTTTTTTTGAGTCGTGAAGCGATTACATAATATTATTTTTATTTTTTTATAAGATATTAAACCACTTTCCCTCATTGCGAAAGAACGTGACCATGTGCATGATTCCCCTTATGGAGGACCATGGGCATGGTTATCATGGGAATATATAGTGCAGTGGTTTCCCGTTGCCTTCTGCACCGCAGTGATTTTTTTTATACTGAAGAGCGCTGCTGCCCGCTTCCCAGCTTATATTTTTGACAATTATTTTTTTGTAAATGAAGGTCGTCAGCGTTCATCCCACCCCCCTGTTGACCAGCGTCACTCAGAAGTATTCAGAATGGTCACCCATCTGAATACTATCTGCGCTTATTGGCAATTAACTTTTAACAATCATAATTTGATTGTAATTACCTCCAAGCTACGACGGGTAAATGATAATTATATTATTAAACATTTAACCAGAAGTGGACAACTGCACTTTTCAATTACAAAATTACCGCGGTGCCGATAATTACGGGAAATATATGCTATCACGAAAACTATATCCATGATCCTCCAAAACACACATGCCTAGGCTTTTTGGACACGTCCCATATTATCTTCTTATCAGGGGTTAGCAACCTTTTTTTACAACGGGCCATTTACAAATTTAAAAATGTTGTGCGGGCCGCTTGTAAGAAACTTATGATAATACAAAGACTGAGTGATGCACTCAAATTATCTCTTAATTAGATATTTAACAAAATAAACAATGTAAGAAAATACAAAAATATAACACTTGTTAATAGAAATACTATACTAATTTAAAACGGCATAAGATATATGTGGAAAAAGATTATCTAAACGATCCATTACAGGCCGTTCGTAACCAACCGCGTCGTCCGAAGGGGGTCTATTTTCCATTATAAATTACAAAATCCAAGCATTTCCACTAAAGATATTGGGAATTGTTGTTTTTATTTTTTTCGCAATCGTGAACACTAATGTCCATGATTATTTATAATATTTTTTTTTTAAACAAATACAAATAGTTTGTAATATGTAGAATTCATATAAAAAAATATTATTCGAGAAAAATTAAAAACTAAGAGTACCAAATATACCAGGGGCGTACGGTGATTGATGAATTTTATTATCGCAAAAACGAAGAATAGAATTATTGTATAAATAATAATAAAATACATTAAAAAAAACTGTATTTTTTTCCACATTCAGCACACCCAACATCAAGTCCACCGTACGCCACTGAAATATACCCCATCGGCACGGCTAGGTTAATGACAAACTTTGCCATTAATTGACATATATTTTGCAGATATAGACGACACAGCAACTCGTACGCAGCTTTCTAACCGTACATTTAATCTCGATCAATGATCGCTTTCAGTCAAAATCTTTGAAGGGCCGCACGAGAAAGTGTGGCGGGCCGCGGGTTGCTCACCCCTGATCTATATTAATACGTCAATTGATATCGCTTCACAACAAAATAAGTCTAATATTTTAATATATATGTATTAAATAAAACAGAAGTATCAAACTATAAAAATTATAAATGCCGATTTTATTTTTTTTCCTAATTCAAAACTCGTCATACGTACATATGTGTTTAACAATACATATATAATATACCCGATATCATCACCTATATGTTGTTTACACGTTGTAAGTACTCAACCAAGTCCGTAATCGCATTCAGAAATTTAGGAAAGATATCGCCGGCGCTGCATACATTTAGCGTTAGGTCACGCTAATTTTCCACATTGTTTCAGGATTAGTGCAAAAAACTAGCGCTCAACCGCAGTTATAATAAAATACGTTTACAAGCGATGCAAGCATTTAACGTTAGCTGTATATTTTCGCAGTGGTCGGTCTATTTTACTGTCAATTGTCACACCCGGCCATATCCGAGATTTATACGAGAACGCTATATCCAGAGTTAATAATGTGTCCTGTCGACGACTAATAAGATGACTGGCGCTAGTCGTCGGAAGCGCAGGACTACGACTCGAGTCGAGGACCAGACTCGAGACCGAGGGGTTCCCTCCTGTCACATCGAATTAAACACGCTCATCATCATTTCGGTATTTTATTTATTGCCTTATAAAATGACACGTTCGTCTGGCGCACAATTAAAAATTAAACTCTGGGCCCATACATGTATTGTGGGTTGCATGAGCGTCCACCCGATGCATCGTACGCAAATAATATATCGAAAACGAAATTGATAAACGCCTCAGACAATCGATTGATGGATGTGACACTGGGCGCAATACCCGACACTAATTGGATTATATCTATCGTTGTTAAGTTGTCTGTTTCGCTATATTTAACAATTAATCTTAATGCAATGTGATAAATGATTAATGTGATAACTGGCAAATGCGGGTTAAGGAGTAGGGGTGACTTGTAGCTTATTTATTACAATTGTCTATATTGTTCTGTATATATATTAAATATAAAAATCTGAAAATCAATTTCGTCGATACCAAAATGGAAGATATTATTTAAAAAAAAGTACATGTTTTATGGCTGCAAATGATATTGAGTTTGAACGTGTGGTTTACGGGGCTACTTTATAAACTCTAATCCACATATAAGTTATAGGCTACATAATCAATTTGGCTTGTATTTAGTCAATTTGTTTAAAACATTATCAAATTGGCTGACTGGTAAAAATAAATAAATATTTTGATAAATTTTGTGCATGCATAAATTAGTAATATATAATTTTATTTATAAATATTATTGATAATTCCCATATTAGTCAGATACTGTTATACGTTTCCGTATGTATTGATAATCGAATACGCCGTTCTGTACGTACAATCCAATTATATAATTTTGAAACGTAACTTTATATTTAAAATTATTAATCAGCAGTGTGACGACATGTTAAAACAATATTTTTTAGAACAGAATTTAGGAAAATTCTGCTATGGCTTTTGAGATAAAATGCTCGTTAATATTTATATGAGAGATGTGAGAGACTTATTAGCCTCCGCATCTTAAAAACCAAGATAAAAATTTTAGCTAAATAATAAAAAAATATCTTTTTCTACTTTTAGGCACTAACCTCTGTGATAATATGTAAGAATACAAGATATAGCTAATTTTTGGATATTACATCTTTAAGCCATATTTTGATGAAATATAAAGCAATTAATTAAAGCTATACTTCTACTCATTAGTTTGCTTCCGTAGATAATCTTGTTTGACCTTTCGTATGTTGATGGGAAATTTTGTCCGACAAAGTCCGTTTAATCAAGCTTTCGCTATTATAACAAATGATATCGTCACAGTAAGACAATATGACTCGCAAGTATTAAAACATATTTATTTTAATAAATTTATTCATCGTAATATATTTTAACACCCGCGATCAAAACGGTGCGTCAAAATTTAGCTTAATTAAAATTAATTGTTTCGTCAGATTTATCAGTGTTTCGTAAATAACCAAATATTTGTTGCCAGTCGAATTGATTTAAAACCATTTAATAAAATTATTTTTATTCATTAAAATAGTCTAGACACGTACTTTGGACGGCTAAAGCAGCCTGGATACATTTTAGAACGGGCGAATATTTATGAAACTCTTATTGTTGAGCTTCACGTACACAATAACTCGTATGCGTATACCCATAACAAAAAAAATAGTTTCCTATACACATTTTCAGGACAGTTCCTGCACACGCGTCGCCGTCCACAAAGGATCCCTGCCCCTCGCATTTCCTTTCACTCGTATCCTGGCAACTTAAATATTCAGCTGCTAAACTTGCTAACACATTCGCTGTTCTAGACGCGCAATGTTTTCATAACTCTAATTATATCGAGTATAAAAAAAACTTTAAAACGGGTTAAAATATTAATATTCGCCGCACGAAAGTCATGGAAATAATTTGGCGAATGAGTTTAACGCCTCGGATGCAATTAGTTATTTTGGTTAAAACTTATATGCGTCTATATGTGTGTGTACGGGCGACGCATATGTGGCACACGTTCGGAAGAAATAAAACATTGGAAAAAATTCCTGTTGGAAATGCAACACCTACAACCGGTTCTCATTCATACGGTCAAGATAAAACGTAATGAGCATACAATAAAAATTTAGGCAATAGTTATTGGGTCCAATGGGCTTGTGCACAAATGTGTGAAGAAGAGTACCTTCCCACAGTCACGCATTTCCGAGTGTTATGCGGATTTAGGTTAACAACTCGTCTTATTTTCGGCCGGAAGAGCTTATATGTTGATTTTAGTTTATATGCTTCTTTGACCGGGTCGGTATTTTCTAAAAAATAATAATACCAATATGTGCAATATATCTGAGACCTACGCACAATGCTGAGAAAATAATTTATTTAAATTTTCGATCCAAACCTCCGATCTACATTTATCAACAGGTCTGCCATCGCCGGTATCTCCCCAGTACAATCTTTATGATTCATAAAGCAACTAGATGCTCGTAATAGCAGATTTATTTATTCTATAAAAATGAGGGGACTGAGACTCTTGCACATTATTTGTTTCATCATTTAGATAAAGTTTTAGTGAGCAGAAGTGTTCGCGTCGTGATTTACCACGGCAGACGAAGAACAGTTCAAGTTTGTACTGTTGAACTGTTTGCAACTATTTGCCGCCCAGATGTGCATCACGTCATACCCAAAGAGTGCCCCGTTTCCGAGTCGAACCTCGGTGCATACCCCACCGGTGTGTTTGGCAACATTACACGTCGAGTAACCCATAAGTTATAAACCTTTTTCGGCAGCTTTACGTATACGTTTGAATATTTTATATGTTAACTGATAGTGCAGTCGAAACTGTATACGTATTATAATTATGTAATTTATTATATATATTTATATGAAAACCCGATTCATATAAATATATTTAGAGCTTTTATAAAAGGTCAACGGCCAGACCAAGTCAGGTAGATTGCTCACAGGTTACCTATACATGTATGTAATCATAAGTAATTAGTATATATTTTTATTCCATATCTATTATGATAACAAAATAAATCGAGATTTATAACCTGTTCCGGTATAAAAACATATTTTTGGTTAAGTTATATGTTAAATCTGATATTCGAATATACCATGAGTTGATAGTTGGGGTAAAAGCGACTTAGTTTTATTTTTATTTTATGTTACTACCAATATGTGTTTTTATAGTGCTATTATTGTTTTTTAATTATTTAATTATTCTTGTTTCGTCAAGTATTGCACGCTAATTATTTTATATACACGAAATTTTAAAAGCAATATTGATACTTTGTGAACAAACTTATAATAAAACAAAACAATATTTTGAGGTGGTGTTTACCGATTTGCAAAAGTTTACTTTTAAATGAGAAAAATCCTCAAACAACATACACAACTTGGACAATGTTGAATATATAATTGCCTAGAAATTCCACACCCCTGGTCTGATTTAATTTAAATATTTTCATAAAAAACAAAGACCGTCTTTTAGCAAGCATTCCTTTTAAATCATACGACCCCCCAAATAAATTAAATTTGTAGGCTAAAGTATAGTCATATTGCCATGGGAGCGGACGGCTTTCCAAAACTTTTCACGTGCTCGCAAAGGTGAGCAGAAAACAGGGTTTTTTTCGCCTCGGCAAACCACTTAGGCAAGTTGGCCTCGAGGCAATTGAATTTTTTTCATCTCGAGCTTTAGTCCTCGGCACCCATATTCTGGCCCGGTCCTGCCCTTATCACGGGGGCTCTTCCGGCCGACTGCGCCCCGTCGATGTGTGGGTGCCCTCAACTTTTAAAATGGAATTCCAACTTAGTTACACAATAAGGATAAGCAGTTACAACAACTTTTCTTAACACAACAGAGAGCCGATCCAACCTCTTTAATAAAACGGAATATTCATATTTAAATAAAAAATGATGTATAAAATAGTCGATAAAGTTAAAGATCGAGTTTAATAGGAAAATTGATATAAATTGCTATTTAAATGTTAGCATATTAGATAGGTTTAATATTCATGTGTATGTTAACTCTCGTAGCAATAGTCTAGCTATTAGCTCGGTAGCATCGCATCCGGCACAAAGGGCGTGAAGATAAACACATAAATAACCGATAGAAACTATCTATTATTGTGCAGAGGATAGTAGGAGGCAATTCTTCGAGGTTTTATTGTAAAGGATGCGTGACAAGGAATCATTTATTTGAAAATTGCCATAACGCTCGATAAATTAATTTTAATAAAAGAAGAAAATTGAAAATGAATCATTGTCGGCCGGGTAAACGTGTTAAGCTTTGTTGTTTGCGATAATTAACCATGGCGGACTGTGATTATAGCGTCGATCAATTATGTTCCTTAACAATTTCAGTCGTGTTTCGAGCGTTTCCTTTAATCTAAGTCGAGCACTTATATTATAAAAAAAATATTTATATTTTTAATGGTACTTGTCACAATAAACTACTAAAGCACTGCCCATTGCCAAATATCACAATACAATAGACTGACTGTGTTATTTTATATTAGGTAAAGTCCCGAAATAATATTTTATGCTTTTATTAGACTTAAAATATTATAAGTTATTTATTATTAAAATTACATGTATTATATGTACACGTAACGATGGAATTGAATTTATATACAAATGTAAATGTGGTTATCATATTTTTATTCAAAATAAAAAAGAGTCCCCAAATAAAACCTTCTAATTGTACATATGTTATCGGCCATCTTGGTCTCAGAAGTTGACAGCATGGGAAGAACATCGCGCCAATGTAAATATGTACATTCAATTTTAAATTAAATGTTAGCAGCAGTTCACTGAAACCCCGCTGGACGGGCCGGATTAGAGCCCTGTCGCAACAAAATTAATAACCCCACGTCACTGGGAGTGAGTGATTACACGATTTGACGTAGTTCCCGATGATGCACAAGGCTAATAGTAGATGCGTAATAAGACGAGCATGGTAAATGCAACATGACCTCCTTTAATTTGTAAACCTCCAATAAATATACCCCGGCAAAAAAATATTTGTGCAAAAGTTTACAGCGGATGGGACACGGAGTATATGAAAATAAATGGAAATATATGGACCATAGAGGTGGGCTATATTACTTAGGCCTGCCGAAAAGTTATAAAACGCTATTTGAGCGCTCGACAAGACCAATTTAGATTTTAAAAGTAGAAAGAAAATGTTTTAATAAACTCGAAAGGTTCTCGTCCAATACCGTCCGGACAGTTGACCGGACACAGTCTATCAACAAGTACTTTTCCGAGAACACTCTCCTAAATTGCGTAAGGGTTGAATAAAAAACCGACATGTTCAAATAAAACTTTTTTTTGCGTACAATTGTTGAACAGATATATTTTTAAATTTATATTCAAAGTTGAAAGTGACGAACTATAAAATTCATCACGAGTAATCGATATTCCTGTCCATTGATTAAACTGACATTGATGTTTCGTACGATAAAAGAAACCGAAGAACTTCGCGGGTTATTAATATGTAAAGTGCATCTGATGACGCGTTCGATTGAATCTAATGACAAAATATTGCTAATATTATTTTAAATGTTAATACTGAACGCGACAGACTGCATCACACAATTATGCATATATACGTATCGTATTTACGATTCGTGTATAATTTATTTAAATTTCTCACGTCTAATACTTTTATCGTTGGGATGATAATTCGCAAAAAACAAATAGCGTTTCGGAATATTTTTTTACATTTGTTTGAAGGAAATATACATTATTGCTCAATAAATAAGAAAATAATATTTAGATATGACCATGACGTTGCCATTAAAATACAATAACGTTGTATTTTCAGGTGTTAAATTAATTTAATACCAATATAATTCTATCACAAATCATTCCAATTTGGATATAATCCAACAATAGATTAATGCCCTGTCCCAAATGTCATTTCTCAAATCCGCAATTGGCAATAGTCGCATTGTATATTATAATATTGCCAAATCACACTATTTCGTTGCATTGTAATATAAAACAAAAATAATGCCTCGAAAAAACTTAATAAACGTACTGTGTACAATGAATCAAATAAAACATGAATTCATATTGTGTCATTAATATTTTATCGCCTATTTATTACATTCATTACAATCGAAAACTGATATTTTTTTGCACTGATATATTATGAGTGGCATACGATAATGCTGTTATTGTAAAGCGTTGATATATGTGTGAGTGTGTGTTTAGCCACTCACACATATATCACATACATAATTATGTTATAAATACTTAATACAAACCTAGAAAAAATTGTAATTAAAAAAATCTAACAATTAGTCTGCTTATAATAAATGTAATTACATATAATTAACCATTAGCATATTATAATATTGTATAATGTGTATTGTTTATTTAATCATATCCGGAGTGACTAAGTTCATATAAAATATCTAATATCAGTTTTAGAACAAATTGTTGGAATCGGTAGAACACACAACGCCTGCGGCCGATATCATATTAACATTATATAATAAAACTATTTCCATCTAGTGGATTCTTTCACCGATTTGTTCAAAATAAAAAATCTCGAACGAAAGTGTAATAAACTTTAATGAATATATTTATTCGAGTACATAAATTAAAAAGACGTTTATAGAATCGGTCTGTTATATATATATTTACATATTTATTATCATTGTGTATGCACTTCACATAATTATACATGCATATATTTTTTTTGCATTGATTTGTAAATATATTTTTTTAATTGAGTATTCAGAAAATATCTTAACGGAACTCGCTAATTAATCTTAAAAAATATTGCACTTTAAGTAATAAGATTAACGTATGCGTTCTTGATCGGCGCAGATAGATAAACGAATGCCTGTTTTAGCAGCACTCGAATAATAAATTACGCAATTCAGTGCGGTCGTTAGTTTCTGTAAAATCTTTTATCATAAACCAAAACAATCTTGGGATGGTAGCACCTTTTTCTCAAATCTAAATCAATATTTCAAATTCTCATAGCTAATTGGAAATACAAACCGTGCATGTGTGTGCATTATTTGCAAAAAATATATTTCTAGCACACACGCGTTGCAGCATCAAAAAATCTACTCGTCCGACGGAGAGCAATCCATACAAAGTCGGCCGTTAGGCGACTGAGAGAATTATATTGAAGAAATTCAAGCGACGCTGATTAGTTTCTTTACGAACGGGTTTAAAATATTAATTATATTCGCAAATCGGTTTGAACCTTAGCGTCCTGAATTAATACGGCCGGAAATATGTACCGACCTGCGCTGTTAAGATTTGAAACGGCGAGTACTTGTGGTGGATAACGATGACATTCATTTGGCCCGAGAGGAGAACGAGTTTCGTTCAACGTTGTTATCATATAATATGCAGATAATGACGGCCACTATACGATATCGGTCGATGTTACTCGACCAATGTAATTGGTATCAATTGCTTAAAAAATAATAATAAACCAAAAAATTCACTACTCAACTGTATCTATGTTGTATTGAATGTTGTATGAGATCATCGAGAATGTTGGGCTTTGTCTTGAGAAATTCTCATCACATACATAGCACCTTAGTTATACGATACAATAGTTCAGAGCTTGCTCGAATCAGGTTCCATTATATGTATGCCTTTAAGAAAGTCCTCGAACTCCGTCAGATTAGAGAAAATACAAAGGAAATTTCTAAGATATCCTCTACATGAGAGTTTGATTCTACCCATGGGTACAGAACTTCCTTTGAAACTCTCCGGTAACCAGAGCTATTACTCTGCTCAACCACTTGGCCAACTATGTAGATATTTTTATTTTAAATATCGCCAATTTTATTGATGATATAATAGACTAGCTAATGACGGTATTTTAACCTATATATTTTATATTCTTTATTGTTATCCCTGTATAAACGTTATTTTATTTATTTCACTATTTTTTTTTGTTGTTGTAATTTTACATTTATACTTTTATATATTTCTCCTTTTTATTTTATATTTTAAAGTATGTATTTTTTGTGTTTTGTTTATGTTTTTATATGTGATTGGCGACCTGGGTTATTCTGTAATGCCAAACACGCATTGTTTTTATGATTAATAAATATATATAAATCGATTTATTTATTATCTAAGTAATCTATTTTTTTTCCATTCATAAATAAAATCGAAAATCATTCTCGAAGTAATTAAAAATTTGCAAACGAAGGCTCATATAAGGCTCGAGTCGAATAGTGCGTTTTGAATCGTTCTCTAATTATAGTGTACGATTTATTTTACGTTCGAGTTTAACGAATTTCTCAATTCGTTTTCGGATAATTCGCGGCTTCGTCCCATAAAATAATTCATAAAACCCGTCGATAAAAAAAATATTACGGCGAGACATCGTCGATTCGCTCCGAGCCAATCTCGCATGAAATTGGTCACGGAGAGTGGACGTCAATTTTATTTTGATATTCATAAATCACATGCATTCTATTGACGACGAATCGCTAATTAATCAAATTTATCGAGTCTACATTTAAACTGGGAATTTTCAAACATAATACATCGGTAATCTTAACGCTAAATTAGTGAACCTGTCACAACATCGGTATGCGTGAAATCTTGGGCGTTAATTTTTAAAACTCGCGTTCTTCGATATTTTAATTGGTCACTATCATAAATCTGTCGGACGCAATTAGGGATCATTAATAAAATTTAACAATTTTTATCTTTGAACATTTAGAATCGTCGACCTAGGCGCCGCGCCTCATTGAAGGCATTAAAATACTCGACAGGAATTGAACAATAACAATCGACATAAAACAAAGAATACATATTTGAACGAATGACGACATATTTACCTCAAAAGATATATTTTTGGTTTAAAATAATACGAATTTATGCCATTTTAACCGAATTATCTTCGGCGGGCGCTACTTAAAACGCCTCGCCCTCAAATTTTTGACGACATACCGACCTCGAATAAATATGAATTATAAATGTATTCTAACAATTTTATAAATAAAACGTCCGGGACGTCGTCGAAAGAATTCTCATAAATTTTAATCCGGAATCCGGTAATTATTGTTTCGTTAATTTTGCAAGACACGACGCGGGGTGTTTAGATTTTAAATTCAAATTTCAAAGCTCGCCGACGCGGTCGACGTCGCGTCTATCGCACTTTTATCAAACCTGGACGGTTTCATATCAAAGAAGCTCTCGCGTCTAAATAAATAAACGAACGACCGGCCGGCCGCGTTTAGGTGGGATTTTAACGGAACTCTCCTTCAAACTGTGCGCGGCGTTCGGAAAAAGTGCCTAACAAACGCGGGAATAAAATATAACAATACCCTTCTTATCTCTAACGTCGTCTATCGCGTCGCAGCCGGAGCTCGGCGAGGAAAATTACCGGCGAGCGCCGAGCTTCCGGACGAAAGTCGGGCCGAGCGCGACGGGGATTCGAAACTTTAATTCGATCTCGGCCAACTTTTCCGACTCGCGACTTGGGCGAATTTTAAGGCGCGCTTTCCTTTTAATACTAGAAGAGGTCGACATTAATCCTAGTTCGTCGGAAACGCGGATATTCCCGATGACGCGAAAACCCAGTCGATCGGAGATCATTTTTATACCTTTCTTTGACATTCCTAAATTCGCAAAAAAAACGAAAAACTCATCCGCTCGTCGCGCCAAATATAAAATCCATAAAACTAAATCCGGATCGCCGCCCTCCTCGCGAGCCTCTGCGGACGAGCCCCTTTAGACGGCGAGACGAGCCGTTCGTCTTCCGCGTCATAAAACTCGAATACGTTTTATATAACGTTCCGCGGGGGTCCGCCCGATATTTGTATTTTTTCTCTTTCTCTCTATTCCTTTATAATATATTTCACCGGCGTCCGCGTCGATTGTCGTTTATCTGATCGGGGTGGACATTAATTAATTATGTCCCGCGGAAAATATTACCTCGTCGAGTCAATTTAAGTCGTCGTCTATCGTATGAGCGTCTTCCTCATAGGACGCCCCGTTTACGTCGATACATTTATAACTATAAGGATGGGTCCCCGTTCGAAACGATGCGGCGGTTGCGGCGAATTTTTTAGTCGCGACTAAATTTTAACTAAACTAACTAACTAAACAGTGGCCTTATAACCCTGGGCCGGGTCTTTGCCACCTGGAGGACACCTTCAGTCATGATGTCATGACTGTAGACAGACGTTCTCCAGGTTATCTAGGCTCTTCGAATACGGGTCAGGTCGCCAGCCAAAGCCCGGGAATCGAGCTGTCACGCGCGGATTGTAACAATAATAATCAGACGAGGTTAGGGCCAATTCGTATTTAATTCGCGGTCTGATCGGGTGCTACGGGCACCTCCTGTAGCACACACGTCACCGAATTGGCCCGGATAGCAGCCTGGCTCCTCATAGCTCCGTAGAATCTACGAAACTACGATTGTGCCCAACCGCTATCGCCACCACGTCTAATACCGGCACGCGACAACACTCGACTTCAAAATTTGAAGGTATTCCTAATCGAAAAATCCGAATATTATTAACGCAATTCCGTCCGTCCGCGGGCGACGTCGAGAATTTTTTTATGGAACGACAAAAAATATAGAAAACGCGACCCTAAGGTCGATCCCGGCCGGAACGTTTCGATCTCGATCTTCGGCGGCTCTCGTCGGCGGCCGAGGAGCGGACGCCGTCGCCTCGAGACGACGAAACGCCGAAGTCGCTCGTTTAGAAAACGAACGATAAATAACGGGCATATCTCGCGACGAATAATCGGAAGCGGCGGGCCCGTTTCCACGGCAACGCAACGCGGACCTTTCGCCGATCCCTCGCCGCGCCGCCTCGCCCCTCGTCTCCATGGCGACGCCGCGTCGCGGATAACAAAATGTCTTCGGGATCGGCCGCGGACCGCGCGCACACCTCCGACGGTGGACGTCCGCCCGAACCGCTCGGCCGGCGGAGCGCGGAGGTTAAAATCCATACGAGCGGCGCTGCGGGGAAATTTTTACATTTTTGGGCGGCGTTCGGAACGAACCGGGCCGCGAACGAATAAAGGCGTCGCGACGCATCGCTTCCGAGTGCATACGCGCCGGCCGACGACGGAGAAAGTCGCGAAAAGGAACGACCCGCGAGGCTCTTTCGCTCGTTCCTCTTTCGCGCCGGCTCCCCCCGGCCTTCCGTTCTCCCTCGGACGTCTACCCTCCGCCCACCGCCGTCTATCCGCGTCTCCCTTCGAAATTTTCGTTCACATTTATTTGAAAATAACGTCCGTTTTAATTAATAAGCGAATCGACTCGCGCTGCGTCCGTAAACGAGCGACAATATTTAACGTCGTCGGAAACGCGCGACGGCCGACGAACGTCAATCGTATGTTTCGCGAGAAAGTTGGTGAAAAGAAACGTCGCTAGGACGAGGGCAACGGAGACTCACGTCAGTTTGTCCATGGCGGCGGCGAGCTAGGCGAGCATGGCCCGGCGGTTGTAAACAAATAGCTGTCGGCGGCGGGGCCGGAGGCGGTGAGGGGGTGAGGGGGTGAGGCGGCGAGGCGGTGAGGCGGCCAGACGTCCTCCCGCCACGTGTCGGCCGGCTGACTGCTGGCTGACTGCTGGCTGCTGGCTGGCGCACGTGGCGCACGTGGCGCACGTGACGCACGTGACGCACTCGCGCCTCGGACCAGCTCGTCCGCTTCCGTTGCCGCTCCGCCCAGCTGCATCCCGGCCCGGCCCTGCATCCTCGCGAGCGACTGACGCATCTTCGACGGACGCGGAACCCGAGGGCCGGGAAACCGACTCGTTTTCGCAAACAATCGACCCCGAATCCGAGTAAAAGACTGAGTTAAACCGATAACGACAGAATCGTCGAAGGAACTTCGCGGCAATAATATTTTTTAATAAATAAATAGCGCGTTTAACTATTACGTTTACAGTGAACCCCCGTTTTAACGCGCCCGGTATTCACGTTTTCCCGCTATTTGCGTTCATTTTGTACGGTCCCGTTTTATTTTAGTACATTTAGTATCCGCTTCCATATACTACTATGCTACATTTTTATTTCTCGCAATTTACGTTTGAAAAATTTAAAATTTAATACGTTAATAAAGTTAGCGCGGCAATAGCGATTCTTTCGTCATGGGAAAGATCTCCTCGGAGAGGAAAGAAAAAAAAAAGAAATGAAGGAAGAGGGGCGAAAGTATCGAGACTAGACCGATTATTGGTCGACAGGTTAAAGTTTTCCTTCCCAGGGCCCGCGCCCTCGGCCAGGGAG
The DNA here is from genome assembly GCA_022495035.1 of Philopotamus ludificatus. NCBI lineage: Eukaryota > Metazoa > Arthropoda > Insecta > Trichoptera > Philopotamidae > Philopotamus > Philopotamus ludificatus. Next base: position 137,094 of record JAGXCT010037235.1, on the reverse strand, counting down.
AGTCTCGTGGCCGGCAAATGACGACGATGACGATATTAATGACGAACGATAACTTCAAAATCGTTCAAAAATAGATCTAAAGAGCAGTAAACCGTCCCTAAAGTATATACCGAACCGATTTTCGTGACTACCCAATTTCAATTTTGTAATCCCAAATCTACGTTTTCCCCCTAATTAGGTTTTTTTTGTAAATGCGAGATTTCACTATAGTCGCTCTCGTATGGGCCTTCCCGAACTCGAACGGTAGTCGAGGCCGAAGAAACCCCAAAACCTCGCGTGTCGCGAGGGCTCCCCGTTTGCGGGGATTCGAATCGTCTTGGCGTGCGGTTTTTTGGAAAGAGTATCTTCTACCACCGTTGGTATCGGATTTTAGTCTCCGACTGTGTCCCGGCGAGGGAGGTTTGCCTCGACATTCGTTCTCATCTTCTCTATGCTTATAACTTCGCGAATGATTAATACCTTGTCGCGCAATATATTTATCGACATCCTCGCTCTTGGTGCATGCATATCCGCAATCTTAAATTGCTCCCGAGATATTATAATAAACCGGGAGGGGGACGATACGGGATCGACGACGAGCCGGACTGAATCGTACCGTATTCCTCTCAAACATTTGGGTCAGTTAATTTCTGATCGGCCGCGGTAATTTTATGGATAAGCTTGGAAAGTTTAGCCCGATAGTATCTTCGCCCTGTCAGTGTGGGTTCGTCTATCGGGACTTCGTTCGAGTTCTGTGGGACCGCAGAACTTCCTCGCCCGGATGTCGCGCGTCACGACCTCCTCCGTGCTGTCCGTTGAGTTTTCTTATGAAAGAGAGACTATGCTCAATGTAGTGAGGCGGTCCCCTGGTCTCCTCCGTCCCTGCTTTCTGGGCTTTTGTGACTTACGCTGGCCAAGTCGGAGCGAAATTCTCCTCCCTTAACATATTACCCTTGTCTTCTTTGGCCCGTATTTCCAAGGAGTATTTAGATGCGACAGTTACCACGATGGCTCATCAGAGGTAGTCTACATTTAACTCGCCGTAGGGCGGGCCCTCCAGGAAAACCTCAACCATATTTTATTGTTATTTATAATACTGTTTAAACAATAAATATTTTAATTATTTTTAATGCAGATATGTTAAATAATTGTAGTTGAAAATGTATGGTTGATGAATAAAGAATATTTTTTTTGTCCAATGCGGCATTTCCCCTACAGTTCTTCCGATAGAAGGCACAATCGAACACATGGTCCCGATCAGCAATGTAATTTGTTACCAGGCATTAGTTCGCTTTGCATCCCTCTTTCTTTTCCTTTTTCTAGTATAAATTGTTAAAATCGCGCATTAAAAAAAAATGCTTTTGTTGCACCGACTGAACCGGCCCTAAGCTGGTTTATGCGGCGTGGGTGGATGGCAAGGGATGAAACTGAGTCGGACCGGTCTGATACGGCTTCGTCCTAGCTACGAAAGTTACTGATAACGAACCGTCGCTTTGTCGAATCTTTAGCCGTTCTTTCGAGAATCATTTGGATTCGTTGCGTTTATGATTAACTCTTAGGCGATCTCGTAATTGAATGGCCTCCTCGCGTGTCCAATTATTATTTTTTTCGACTTATTCTCGCATTACGAACGAGAATCAGAATTTCGTATAAATAATAAATATATTTTTTTTGCGTAGAAATACAGCACCGCAGACAACATTTGTGAAATTTCGTTCCGATAACTTTGAACTAAAAGTCATCGTCGAGTCTTATCTATCTCTCAAAGTGCTCGCGAATTATCGTTGTTTTTTAGTGTTAACAAACAAACAATATTATTTCATCTAGCTGAAATCTACATGAACTAAGTAAAAAGCAGAAACCACGAAGCATGTATGATGTTGCTTTCTCGTCACAAAAGTGATTCATTTTTTAATCGGATTGTAACGTGTGATGTGGAATGGATCTGATACAATAATCATAAAAGTTTAGCACGGCGGTTGGACAAGAACAGCCCACAGCTGAATACGCAATATTCATCAAATGATAGTGACTATTCGGTGGTCTGGCGCAGGCGTGATCTATTATGATGCCACGAAACCTGGCTCATCCAAATACTTGAATGATCCAAATACTTGTAGAAAAACAGCCTAGATTGGTCAATCGATCGACTCTAATTTTGCAACTCCAAAATATTAGTTGGACCATCATTCGCCATCCTCACCGGATCTCGTCCCCACTGACTACCATTTATCCCAGAATTTGAATAACTTTTATATATGAAAACATTTTTTTCTGACAGTCCTGTAAAACAGGCTTCACAAGATTTCATTATCTGTCGATTGCCAGGCTCTTACACCACCGGACTGAACGAGCTGCCGCTGAAATGGCAAACGTGTACTGCCAATATGAGTGCATACTTTGATAGATAAAGTTATTCCGCATAACGTTTAAGTGCATTTTTTTTGTCCCATAAATTTCACACTTAACGAGCTAGTTAATATACATCTAAATTTTGTGTTTATTATTTAAACGTGTTTTCTGCTTTAATTATGATGGTAGCGGTTAAGAATACAATAAATGTGAATAGTTTTGATTCTTTGCATTGTTGGAATGATCTTCTTCTTTCGACCTTAATCGATACTTTGTATTGACAGCTTCGGTTATTAATATTCCTTTGCGGAATCCCGATGTTTGTAGGGCGTCGGGCGAAGAGTTCCGATGGTTTCTATTTATACTGCGGCCACTGTTTGGCTTCTCGGTCGTCGAACCGCCAGAAGATGGCATCCCAGCGTCATCGCGCTCGTTAATATTCTGCACTCACCTCCCGAACGTTTCGAACCTTCCTCCGATCAATTTCCCTTCTTTGCCTCTTTTATAGTTTGCTACTCAATTGTACGCTTTATTATATGGAGAAATGCTATTCGCCTACTAGATTATCGACGGAGTTTAATGTATCCTGCGTTTGTATCCGTCGATGGATCGCAATTCGACACCAATAAAACGATTTATTACCCATAATAATTGACAAATCGGTATTCACCATTAGATGTTTTTCTATGAATATGTTAAATGTGTTATTATAATTGTTTTATGGGGTTCTTTTTAAAAAAAAAATTCTATTTATAACACTGTTCCGTTTACTCTTGATGAAAAGGATTTGTCACTAACACCCGGTCGTGCTTTGTAGAACAACAGTCTCCCCCCAATAGCAGAGATTTACAAACTTTATAAATCAATTAACACTCAAAATATTACAATATCTTTACAAATAATTTTAAATGACACTATGGACTATTGTCAAAATCACATTTATAATAATTACATAAGGATGTGATTTTTATTCATAGTTTAAAATAATACAAATTAAAATATATATTATATATAAAATATCCACATAGATATAATACATAAAATAGTATGTAATTGTATAAAATAGTAATTTAAAATATAATAGATTTAGTATTTAGTAAAATGTAATTGAGTACGCAGCCATCTCTGTACGGAATTCTCTTTGCGACTTCTCTCAGTCTCTTTCGCCAATCTTTCGAATTTGTGATGAAACTCGCAGGTAATTAATATTTGAATAGGCATATATACTTACATTCATAATCGTGCAAAATTTGCTTGCAACATATCGTAGCCATACATTCTTAAATATATTGAGTCTCTCTAATCCGTATTTATTCTCGCACCCTTTCCTTCCGTGCTTGTAATCTGGTAGACAGGCAATCGGTCGCCGGCTGCAAATAGCCGAGAAGCTCTGCCTTGGACTTATTCGTTCGTTTTCAGCCCCATCAGATGGTATCGTCTGATTATAGCCCCGGGGTTGATGGCTTAACCTCTTTGCGGGTACGTGAGCCTGGCTATTTTTTTCTCTCGCTCTTAATTTTAGGTTATGTTGGCCCAATCGTCGAGGGCTTTTATTTGGTACGACGGTGCCGAGATAACGACTTAATCGTGCTTCTGTAATCTTGGATAATCCCTTTGGAGGCTGAGTCTTGAAAGATCACATCTTTTGCAAATGTTGATTTTTATCCCCATTATAATAACTGAAAAGTCACTGGATAAACAAAATAATTTCCCGGTATATCATATAATGTCCGTAATAAATGTGATTTTTTATTTAAATTTGTACTCGGATTTTAGGCATTTGCATTCGCTATAGAAAACATTAAATTCTATTGTTAATACATCAACCGTCCAGTCTTTTCATATTCCATTAAAATGGCCGCACCTAGTTGGCAGTTGTTTGATCGCGCGGAATCTTGTACTTTCTGGGTCATTGACTATGACTCATTTCGATTCTAAATAATAAATAAATTAAACGATAAAATGCATTTTATTCGTTAACTGCAATTAGTTTTGTGTCACATTTTTATAATATCAATTATCACCGCACTTGCATTATATAAACGTTTTGCTTAACCAATCCGTCACGGCAGACCAACGGCTCTGGAAATGAATGTATGAAAATAGACCCTAAACATTTCAAGTAAAGAATTACCTTGACATTTGTTTTAAAAATGGATTTTTTTAAGAATATTTTTTTTTTTTTACTAATTAATATAACGGGTAAACGACGTGCGAACTCCGCCGCGACTGAGAAACGCTCCCGATTCATCACATGTGGTTTCACCGCTTGCGCAGCACGATATTTTTTCTCGCTCGCACTTGCAAATGCGCGATGTTTTTTCTCGATCATATCTGGTACGGAGCGATGAAAAACATGATACCTGTGCCATGGAATTTTTTTTTCGCAATTGCGGACAATAAAGGTCAATGATTATTTATTTGTATTCTTTAGATCTTTTTAGACAAAAAGTTTGGGACATGTAGAATTTATATTAAAAGAGTTATTGGAGAAAATTTTAGGGGTCCCAAACAGACCCCATCGGCACCGCTAGGTTAAATATATGGAAAATACGTATAATATGCAAAATTCACGAAACAATAGTTTAAAATGCACCACACGATATCGCTGCAAGTATACGCACAAGTGTGTGAAACATTTTGCTGCTCATTAATCTAGACTTAACATGTGATTCTAGTATACGAATGATTTATTAAGTGTGGAAATAAAATCTGACGATGATTTCGCTGAAGAATGATAACCTCGCGACTGTTACAAATGTATTAGGAAATGTGTTCAAAGGGACTGCGAGAAATAATGGGAATGAAATATGGCGAAGAATGCGTGTATACACGCTCGCTAAAGTACCATCAAATTTATTGAAGCGGCTAACGAAAAAGACAATTTTGCGACCCAGACAGTTTTAATTGGAGCAACTTAAATTTACGACCTGCTTCTGAGAATCTTGTAGATTACTTTTGAAAGAAATTTGATAGAAAGAAATGTTCCATCCTATATCAATAATAACTCGCCACAGTATGTCGTGATTAATAGATGCGTGGCACAATTACGATCACGCTTGCTTCAAGATGATCCGAGATGGTCGGGAGGCGTTCCCAGAAGCGTTCTTCATCGAGCCATTATCTTGAAATCACAGTGTGCCCTAATAGGGAATGGGGTATTAATCATACACCAGAAAACCATTATTTATCATTCACATGCAGTTAATTACACATTTCAAAGTGCATTTCTGTATTTTTTTTCATAACATGAAGAATTATCTTATGGATAGATATAACTTAGAGAACATCCTAAAAAGGCATAATTTTTAGAAATTTTACACAATATGTACACGAATAATAGATTTATGGAATATAAAAATATATCATTTTTAATTAGTTTAGAGCAATATTCTTCAAACCAAGTTCTTCGAACGAAACGAGCATTGCCGCTGTACAAAATTTTCCAGCCGATCCTCTCCTTTGTAGGTTGAACTTTATTTGTTTTAGACGTTGGTAAGTCAGTCAACGGTCATACAAATGTTTTAAAACGCCGAATTAAGGCATAGGGCGTATCAACAGTGCCAGCATTAGAGTTGCGTTAGATAATCTACATATGTGTAGGTGACGTCGCAACACAATTTGAACTCTCTTCGCCCTATACCTTCATATCGTTGCATTTTTCTAAAGCTGGCAATGTGAACACGTCCATATTTGATACTTTTCATGATCAGCTATTATCACGGATTGAAACTGTTTTATTATTGCATTGCTGTAGAGTATTTTATTTGCATAAAATATTCAAAATAGACCGTTTATAAATTAAATTTATTTGTTCTCTCAATGATGTGATTTATAAGTTTGCCATGTTTAATTTTAAATTGACGAATCGAGCACAAATCTAAATATGTCTTTAAACCATTTATTTGTTAAAATGTTGTATTTCGAAGATCCTCGATTTAAGTCAGAGGGATTTTAAAATATCCAAATTGTTGCCGCTATTATCTGTAAAACCTAATTCGTTTTTTTTTTTTTTTATCTATATTGATTTACAATATCGTTCAATCATCCAGCAAATGGCATTATTTCTGGAATTTCTAAATATTTGAAAAAAATCACGTAAAACAAGAACTGAGACCAATCCAAAAATCGTATTTAAATCAATCTACAAAAGTAGAATTTCATTAGATTATTTATAAATAGAAAACTTAATCGTATAATTGAATTTTTTATAATTAATTATGTACTATTATTTTATGTGTGAATGTTTAACAATTAATATTTAATAAACGAGCCTGTCGAAAACCAATTTAAAGATTTCATTATTTTTCCGTTAGAAACAATCAATTTCAAATTTTTATGTGAAGCTAGGGCAACACCGATCTGTTCATTCATTCACTCCGCGGAAGAATGAATTAAATAGTTTAAAAACCTGTTCCAATGGTTCAATTCTTTTATTGCCTCGCTGGTTTGCTTCTCGATGTCTTCATAATGTGTTATTGTATCTGCCGGTGATTGCTTAATTATACTAAACGCACGACGCCAAACAAAAGCTCCACCCTCTGACGCCATGTCGAAATCGAATTCCGACAGCATTTGCATACATACCGATGAAGTATAATCCGGCACATTATACTTTTAAATAGTTCGATTGATCGAATCGACGATGTGAAATGGCCGGGGGCCATTAATCCATATAACCCCGAGGGTACCGACTCCAGGCTCCAGTACACACGATCTTATCGATTAGGTTGTTTAGCCATTGCGGTCGATACCCGCGCCGCGGTCGATTTGTTACAATCAGGCAGCTACCGCTTTTTACACAAATACAATTATACAATATTATTTAATTGACTTCATTTATAATAGTAAAACAAATAATTATTAAATCATATATAACGCCAAATCGATTTTATTATGCCTAATCTCACGAATTGTATAAATCTTATTAAGTATGAGAAGCAATTTTTTTGAGTTGTAACTACTTCGATGAAAATAATTAATATGCAATAATTCATAATTCCTGATTATCCGTGAATGATACGATTATCCATTTTTTTTAATATTTGTAAAGGATGATAATTGCGTCCAAAGACGCACACGTGTTTAGATATTGGTGAAGATTAACACAGAAAATGAAACTTTCGGTGATTAGGGAATTCTAAATATTAAAATTCATGAGGAAACAAGAGGATTGTCTCCTGCTTAATATTATAACCAGAAGGTGGATAGAAGGATCTTGAAGTACTTGAATGGATAGAAGGATCTTATGAAGAATGAAGTAGTGCTGGTATTATATAATGCATTTTCTCGTCCAAATCAGACATAATGAAAGTAAACTGAGCAAAATTTTTACTATCTAATGTCACTTCTTTAATTAAGCCCAAGGATACTTTTATGGTTATTTCTTTTTCCATCCATTTTAACAACTTTTGTAATGAAGATGACGACTTGATAAAATTGTAGGGAAAATAAACATGAAATAACTCAATTTAATTACAAAATACAAAGTATGTAACACTGATTGGATCGCGAAGGAAAATTTTACTAGAGGGATTCTAACGCTCTCATATTAAATTCTATTAAATATGAGAGCTGGTGGCAAATTTACAAAACTTTGAAAATGTCGATACAGGAACCATTTAGGAGTACAATGACACCTCGTTTTTACGTTTTTGAAGGGACCGATAAAAAAAACGTAATTGATGGGAAACCGTAGATTCCGGATTAGAAAATGAAATTGAAAATTTATATTTTAAGGCCTCATAGCATCTTCTGTTGGAATTAGATGAAGTTTACCTCTTCTTCGCCTGATAATTTTTCGTGAATGAGACTGTCTGATATATTATCGATATCCATAACTTCAGATGTCATCATATTAATGTCGAGGTTCGTGTAATTTTGTAAAGTTTCGGTAAAAATTAGTTTTCAGTCATCGATAGCATTGTTCGCTGTAATATCTTTTAATGGTATTTCTAACCCAGCTCTGCCGAGGCTTTAAATGCTAGGTTCTTATATTTTTTCTTCTTATTCCTTAACGATTCAAGCTTTTCGCAAACAAAATTTTTGATCGTTACTTATTCAATTACACCCCATGTCCTAATAGCGTAATGCATTGCGTCTAAAATCTTAGTTCTAGTTTTGATAATAATATTTGTACCAGATTTTTGCTGTAGTAATGTTAAAAAACACGGATTGTTCCCAAGTCCAATGCCTGCTGTTCACTAGTACAGTTTGAAGGAAAAGGGCCAATTTTATATTCCACAGTGTTAATAATTTGTTGGATAAGCAGGGAGCATCTATCTAGGAATAAGATAATTTTTCTTTTCTTAGCTCCCATTAAAGCACCTAAGCTTAAAAGTTGTGTTTCAAACCATTTTGATGTCATCCATGCTTTTTAATTGCAACATACTTTGCTATACAATTAATGTAATTAAATTTTATTATACAATTAATGTAATTCGGGGTTTAAATGAATTAGTGATGTTGATTTTATTTCTAATCTCAGTCAATAAAGAGAAAAAGAGAAGGGGGGATTCAAGTGAACAAAAAAATTCACCGAATAAATACAGCACAGACTTCGTTGACACTTTTTTTGAGTAAATCAACTAATCGTGATTCAAAAATAAGGAAATTCGATTATATAAAAATCATTATTCTTTTAATAAAATAAATGAAATTTTAACAGAATATACAATATTATTGATAATATTACGTATCTACATTTTTTTATGCAAATTTCCTGGAAAACAATGTATTATACATGCCAAATTAATATTTTTTTATCATAATAAGCGTACATAATGAAATGATAGAAATTACTGAATTTTGTGGACCTTTAAAAAGTCATTTGCGATAAACACATAATTATATTATTGAAATACTAATAAATGATATTTGTGATAAATAATTTCGCAATGAATTAACATAGAGAAAGCCAATTTTAATTTATATGAGTATAAAATCAGGAACGAAAATTACAAATGTGGCCCAAACAGAAATGATTAAATTAGTCTCATCACTACTGACTTCTGTTGATAATTAATATTACCATATTAAAATATTAAAATAACAGTCTGTCTTAGAATTGTATTAACACTTTATGACCCGCGCATTTTGGTACGAATTTGCTCTGGGGGCCGCTCATTTTTGGCAAATTTCACAAAAAATTCTGATC